>VUQG01045444.1:10795-34407 GCA_015106755.1 Etia nguti | reverse complement strand
CTTCCCCTTTCTCTCCTCCTGCCTTACAGCTCAATCTTCAGCATCCTTTGTCCACTGAATCCACTATGCCCCCTCTGCACATATCCAAACAATCTCTATATGTCACTTGCATTCTGTGGCCTCAGAACTGATTACTGTCTGGAACACAGATCTTCTGTTTTTACCTACCTATATGTAGTTTGGTTTCAAAACAACTAGAAAACAATAAATATAGAGTTTTGCTAATCTGAAAAAGTGACTCTGTTGTTTCTTTTAAGTTATGTCAACTTATTGCCATGGGAGACATGAATGAAAACTTTAAGTTCTAGTTACTAAAACATTTTACTTTTAGTTAATCAAAAGGTAATCAAAATATTGGAGTAATTTTTTTTAAGTTCTGCTTCTTCTTTTTAAAACTTAAACTTTCAAACAAAATTTAGAAATAAATAGAGACATTAAAACAGTTTGGATT
The DNA here is from genome assembly GCA_015106755.1 of Etia nguti. Lineage (NCBI taxonomy): Eukaryota > Metazoa > Chordata > Actinopteri > Cichliformes > Cichlidae > Etia > Etia nguti. The sequence goes on along the minus strand of VUQG01045444.1, from coordinate 33,956 downwards.
TAGATTTGGCCCAAACATAATCCATGGATTTTAGCTCAGCAGATACTCGAAGAAAGGGAGCAGCAGATGCCAACAGCTGGCCTGTGGTGTAAATAAATGAAACGCAAAATGAATTTTGACAATAACGCAAACAAAACGTGACAGTAGAAAATTAGAATTGAAGGCAAATGACATCAGAAAAAGGTGAAAAAAAATTAATACATTTAGGTAAACAATGCTACAGTCATATTTTAAAAAAAAAAAACGTGGTTAGAGATGATGGCCCGGCCAAAAGATTACAACCCTCTGCAATGAACTTGCAATGTAAGTGCTTTCGAAATGCCGGCTTCAAAGATGAATATCAGGTATGTGATCACTTGCAGCTAATTTCCATCTTCAAAGCAACTTTGCTGCATCTAAATAACAATAAGACTGAGTCAGTCAGTGATTGAATACAATCAATTTGGCAATTTCATGGAATGATGATAAAGTCATAAACTGTGAGAAACGGCTAAAAATCACACATCTGTTGCAAATCTGTCACAGTCTACAAACAAAAGTGCAAAATTACACAGGTCCTCATCAACCTTGCGTTTAAATAAGAATACAACCAGTCAAGCCTTAGCATAGAAACACGTAGCAGATAAGTTCTGCTGTTAAAAGGGAGTTTTTCCTTCCCACTGTCGCCAAAGTGCTCGCTCATAGGGGGTCATATGATTGTTGGGTTTTTCTCTGTATGTATTATTGTAGGGTCTACCTTACAATACAAAGCACCTTGATGTGACTGTTGTTGTGATTTGGTGCTGTATAAATAAAATTGAATTGAATAAGTAACACTCATTGACACAGACTGACCCAGATTGTTTGCAGCCTGTATTTATAGATGAGATGGCATTTATTTGCAAAGGTTCGCCTATCTGTCTGAGAATGCTTACAGTCAGTGCGTGGTTGTTTGGAGACAGGTTGGCTTCCACTGGGAAACCTTTACAAATGACTTGGGATCAAAAGTGATTGCTGAGAGGTTGAGTGTATTGCACATTTAACCTCTGGGTAATTCTGTGTTTGTGTATCAATGTGTTTTTCCAATGTGATCCTACCATTAGTTTGCTGCTCGAATTACTGTACTATATGCATAAAATATAACATCAGTTGTGTAAGGAATTAAAAACAAAATGACAAAAGAAACTCTGATGTGAAAATGATTACACTTTCTGCTTTGATACTTCCTTCCACAGCAAGATGCAAATATAGAACGCAAACTCATTTTAGAGTCTCATGACAAAAACTGTGTACGCTTGCCAAGATACTGGTGGTAGATGAACTTACCCACTGGCTCAACTTACCTCACTCTCCCCTACACTCTCCAGTCTAAAACACATCACCATATGATATGTCATTTCACGCCTCAGGCACATACAAGCCGCGCTTCAGAGCAACACATCAGCCTGCGGTGTTTGTTCAGAATATAAAGTGAAAAGTGAAGTGGCTGCCCTGAATTCAGGAGCCTTTTGAGTGTCATTTCACTTGATTCCTCACCTGGATGAGTCAACATCTTCAGCTCCGGTTCCTCAGTCCATGCCATTTCTAATATCATCCATAGAAAACAAGACTCCGGGTCATAGAGGTCTGGATTTTGTTAAACCTCGACAATGAGTTTCCCCACGTCCGTCGTGACAGAAACAATACAGCAAAGGAAGGATGAGAGGAATTCTTTAGTCCAAGATGTGGCACGAACCCAGAAAGACCTGTCAGATAAAGTGAAATGTTATAAGGTTCTGGTTTAGAAGACTAACAGTAGGTTTGACGAATGATCTCCGCCTGCAGTTTGTTTTACAGAGGTGATTTTCAATTCCCTTGGCCAAAGGGTGGCAGTTTGTTCTGGCTGAGACATTTTGCAATTTGTTTGGCTGTACCTTGTTCACAGTCCATGGAGGCATAGTGTGTTTAGACTGTACAGTCCCAGATGTACTATATTATGACAAGAGAACGATCAAGTTTCAGTCACTGGGGAGGGTGACTTGTGGAAGAAAATCTGAATAAAATGGTGCTTTACCGGAGCGTCGGTGCTGGAAAAATAGAACTACAGAGCACTGTGTAGCCCCTAGGCCTCCACTCTCACCTCATATTAAGCGATAGATGTTTTTTGAGATGAGCTTCTCCACATCTGGAAAATGAATGAAAGCAGGCAGCAGCAGCATTGAAGTAAAAAGCTGCAGCCATGTGTGACAGTTTTCATCAGCTAATGAGGGAAGCTAAGAAACACTCGCTTCCTGTTAGAGCTGACCATGCTTCCATCAAATTTTATGTGTATAGAGTTTCCAGGTGTGTTCATTGAGAATGTGTTTGAATAAAACTCACATAGGCACGATGTTTGTGATATAACCCCATTTTACATTCTTATGTAAAGTAGCCTCACATCATAGCCGACCAGCCCTCTCACTTTCCAAACAACATCAATGAATTCAGAACAATAGCAGTTATACAGAGTTACATTTGTTATTTTAGAAATCATTTAAGCTAATTTTGTTTTATGTAAAAGTTTCGAGAGAAACACTTGTATGAAGTCTATGATCTCTAACGTGTGACTGTTTAAAATGTAGGCAGCTGCTTTAACCGGTGAACATCGCTCTCAATCACACAACAATAAAAAATCTCTCAAGGTCATGAGATAAAAAAAGTTTCTCTACAAAGCAACTCATTTTGGGGCAAGTCTTAACCAATTAGCTCAGAGCCAGATGTTGGACAGAAATCTAAGCAGCTGGACTGAGACATCATCAGCAGGGATTTCTGTGCAGGTCTGGCTCCAACCAAAATCTAATGATGTGACAAATAAGATATCTTGCTTGAATTCAGGAGCACCAGTGCAATGCAGTCCTCTGCAAAAACTGGTGCATTGTGGGTTGTTTTTAGCCTCATTGTTGCTAGGCTAAGGAATCCCCATTCTCTGTCAGAGCTGTGCAGCCACAGAGGAAACAAACTTATAGCATCTCTTGGCATCATTAAAGTCGAATGGAAGCAGGGAGAAAATCCGTCAAACAGCCAAGAATTAGGCCTGTCACAGATGATGAGCTCAAAAAGACAGTCTGGAAAATGCTAACTGTCAGAGAAAATTATTTTGGCCGCTCCAGTGATCAAGGGGAGAGAGTTAGAGTCTGACTGACTCAAATACGGGGTTTAGTAGTTCATGTTTCATTTATACAAGAGAAAAGGCTTCAAGGATGAGAACTCTATTCTCTGTGGCATGTCTGGGAAACGCTCCCAAAAGGTTTCCTATTGTCAGCGTTTAACCAAAGAGATGTCGGCAAAGGATTTCGAATTCGTCGTGTAATGTGTTAATTCCATATTCAAAAGATTATTTAAAGTTTTCATGGACAATAGTGTAGTATTGAAATGTTCCATTCAAAATAAAACTGTAGTTTTGTTGTAGGGGGGGTGACATTTTTTTATCCATCCATTCTCTTCCACTTATCCTTGTCAGGGTCGCGGGGGGGCTGGAGCCTATCCCAGAGGTAGGGTAGACCCTGGGCAGGTCGCCAGTCTGTCGCAGGGCTAACACACAGAAAGAGTCCAGAGTACCTGGAGAGAACCCACGCAAACACGGGGAGAACATGCAAACGCCACACAGAAAGACCACAGCCTGATTAAGTATTTTGAGTTGTAGTAAAACCAACCACTGGTTGAGGATGAGATTAAAGAATTAAAAAATGAATGAATTTAAAAATGTATCAGCACGTGAAAACGGGGAAAAAAGGCAAAAAAGCTGAATTTCCAATGAAATGGGGTATTGTCCTGGACAGTGAGAAGTGAATCCTAAATGGTTGGACCAAGCAGTTAGGCTGCTCCAAAATTAGTTTAGCAAGTGAGAGCGTCCTCCAAAGACAGCAAATATTACTATGGTCCTCACAGCTGTAGCAAAACCTGAGGACACACACACAACTCTACATCGTATTTACACGCCCGCAAAAGTCTATATGGAAAGGGAGGTGTTTCCACTCCAGCAGCTCTGCGTGAGTCTAATTTACATTTCCTCAAACACAAAGTTAGCAGCAGTCAAAGAACTCAGAGAGACTGAGAGAGGCTGGACGGGGTGAGAGAGAAGAGAAGGAGACCAGGGTAGGGTTGGAGGGAATGTGAGGAGGAGATAAGGAGGACAGAAGGAGAGCTGAGGTGAGAGTGGAAGTGAAAGAGACAAGTGGGAAGAGAGACGGAAGAGACCAAAAAAAAGAGACCAGCCTTGTAAAGCACATCATACTGTTTCCGTGGAGTTTAGCAACCACTGTTCCACCATCTGCACACTTGATTCCCTCTCTTTGATTTCTTATCATCTACTGCTCCTCCCTCCATGCCTCTTTACTGCTCCCCTCTTGCTGTTCTTGTCTTTACTCTCACCTAAGTCCCTGTTTGCTTATTTTTTTATCCCACTTTGTATATATTTGGATTAATGTGCATATTCAACAATTTTAAAGTCATTACAATGACTCCAAAATATGCACTCCCTTTCCTTTATACATCGAGAATCTTTGTCTCAGGTAGTTACATTAGTAATGATGAAAAGCAGAAAAAAGGGTCAGCCATATTTGTTTCTCTCTCTCTCACTCACACACACACACACACAGACACACACTGACATGAGCTCTGGATGAGTGACACTGTGTCACTCATCCAGAGCTCAGAATTGACATTTGGAGCAGTTAGGCTCTCAGTGTTTATAATGGGTACATTTGGTATTCAACACTGCTGTTGGTAATTTACCCCAGCAGTGCAGGTTATTAAACCTTACTCTGCCCAGGAGCCCAAAGTGTGTGCATTTATCCTGATCGTCCGCTGGGACGAAAGCTCATTAAACTACACTTTAGTCAGGAGGAGAAATAAGGTAGGGACCTAGACCCAATTTACCCCGGGACCCAGGAGAGCAACGGAGTCCACTCCACTAGAGTTTAATATACAAGAGCTTATACCAAGTTGTGGGTGATTGGCATTTTCGTGGTTTTTGCTAATTATTAGAGGTCATAGATGAAGAATGACCTGCAGTATATCTGTCATATGTTAGTTTTTAAAGTCTACCTCAAGCAGAGCGTTCGTTCTAGTCAAATATTCAAGGTCAGTAATCGCAGAAGATAATTTGATTTTAGTGCTAGCCTATATCAGCTGATGGAGCAGTTGATGTCTTTCTGTTCACCTGATTGACATATAGCTGCTTTACCTGTGTCTGCAAGCTGCTTTGCAACCCACCTGCACCCCAAAACATGTGTTTTCTGGGTTAATCAATATCTCCTTTGCCGTTGATGCCTGGTCTATTCTGTGATCAATTCTTTCTGCTGCTTCCTAGAATATGGCATGAAAGAGCGAGTAGGAACACAGCCATACCCCCCATAATGGATTCCTGCAGATTAACATGGTCTTGACTGAACAGGCTGGAAATCACTGCAGGAAATGTGCAGTTCCCCTCAGCTTCGCAAAGCCTTTTAGCAACTTTTAGTTGCCTTTCATATTTATAGACCGGGCCTTTAATGTTTTGGTTCACTGCTTATCAATCCTATGACGAGCAGCAGCAGGCTGTTTTCAGCATAACAACTCTGATCAGGGACGGTTTTTGGCATAGGCCAATTAGGCAGGTGCCTAGGGTGTCACTAGTTGGATGGGCACCAAAGAGGAGAAGGAAATATTTAATAGTTATTTGGAGATCTAGTCAGAATGGCATCCAGTGTGACGCATACATTATTAAAATGCTGTTCACGTGCAGCATACAGCACACTGAGAGGAGACTGTAGGAGAAGAATCAACTTGACATGTTTTTTTTTGTGTGTCTAAACACACAATTCAACAGGTAAGAAAAAACTATGAGTAATTAGGCAACAGATGTATAATACAGAGGTTAAAATGATCCACAGCATGATGTGATAAAATACAGATGTTTTAAGGCGTTTACTCAACTTTAGTCACGGGGCATTTAACAATATTGTGTTGATTGCCCAGCCTTGACAGTTTATGTCCATAAATTGCCAAATGAGTGCATCGACCTTCCTGTAACAGGTTATGTGAGCATCCTCAAAGTGACAAATTTGTGTGCATTTAATGACATGACACAGAACACAGAGGCAGAACTGGTGGCAGTTTAACAGCTGTAGCCTCAATCCCAGTGCTACCTTTAGTCCAGGGAGGCAAATAGCTGGTGAAGACAAAGGAATATTTAATATTAATATTTAAAAGTTTTTTCCTGACATAATGTTAACCAAATGATGACTTTGGTCTACTTTCTTACATCACCAGATAATATAAAGTGGATAACTTGTGCTAATTGACAGTCATTAGACGGCTGACAGGTAGCAGGAAAACATAAATAAATATTGTTGCATGGGAGGTATAACCTTCATGGGAATTAAAGTAAACTTATTCTTTGAGAGGACTGGGAGGTAATTAAAGCTTCTCTTATTTTATAAATCCTTTGTTTTGTCAGCTCAGCATCCATCCTAAGCCTTTTTGAAGCAATTTGACAGGATGAAACTATTTCATATTAAAATAAATGGAAGCAGAGTAAGAATTAAACAAGCACAGAGCGTTGCATCATGACGTGTTAGCTTATGATGAGTTTATGCGATGACGATCCCTCTGTAATTCACAGTACTTGCCAAATGTTAGTGAATTTGCACCGAATCGATCTTCAGCTAAAATGCTCCTGAAGTCAAGATCATTTTTGTTGTTTTACAGGAACCTTTCCATTTTCACTGCTCCTCTTCAAGCTGTGGTAAGATCTCAGTGGTTATGACTGTTTGCAAGCCTCCCTGACTTCTCAGTAGATTTTCTTTTTCTGTACTTCACTCGTTAAAACAACTTGTGAACCATGGTGGATCATGAAAAACATTTTCTGCTTAATTTACATCCAGAATGAAAAGAAAAAATTTGTGCTTGCGCATTTTGCCCTTGAGATATAAACCGAGGCTTTTCATTTGAAAGATGGTATTTTGAAATTAAAGAAATTAATTTTAACTTAACACCTAGTTCAACTCCTAAAGCAGTCGCTTGATTACTTAAATATAAAAATTCACAGTTACTATGAATATATTATGTTTGCTGTTATTAAATGATCCCCTCTTATTGGTTGTATTTGAATCAAAGAGAATTCAGATCAACTAGATCTGCATGTGTTCACCCAATGAGAAGTAATTACTTCAAAACAGTGACTCTTTCATTGCTAATTATGCGCATGCTCCAAGTTGTGTTGCTGTGTTGTTTTGTTTTTTTTAGTATACTCCAGGTACATTTTCTGTCTCAAAGTGATCATACAGAGAGAGACTGACTGGAAATCTGTTTGTGTTCCATTGTTAGCCAAGCTACTGTAAGCCTCTGTGCTGTAACTGAGACTTGGTGGGGAGTGCTATGGTCTAGCTTCATTTAGCAGATGTTAGCCAGTCTGCAGTGCCCAAAGACAACTGTTAGCAGGCTTAATTCATCTGAGAGACAGCTTCTTTCCATCATCAGAATATAGCTCATTTCAGAAGCTGGGGCAAGCCACAGCTCTTGGAAAGCAGTGAGTGCTTTAATTCCTGTCTAAACTTTCTGCCACACGGACACAAATCTTTGCACATCCTACCGAACAATGCAAAAACAACTAGAACATATTACAACATGTCTGTTTAGTTGCAGACGCATGCATGTTTGCAGACAGAATGTGCATGGTTAATCCCATCTTCTCAACTTTTCAATATAATAACTATTGCTAAAAAAAACCCCACATGCACTTCTAATAAAGTTATCTGCAGTAGTTTTTCATAGTAGTGTTTTTTGTGTGTTTGTTTTCTTTTGCATTTAACCTTGAGTTAGCACATTAGTTTTGCTGTAGATATTCATGAAAATATTCCTGTTTTCTTGTGTGTGTTTTACAGTTGAAATGTAAATAGAATTTATTTTTGTAATATTCTTGTCTTTAACAGCGGTACATTGTAAAATAAAGGAGTCTACTCCTCGGCCCCTCTTCTTTAATCCAAAGTAGGTTTTTACACATTTCTAAGCAGATGCACATTTATGTACTTAGGCTTAAAGTAAGCTTCTTATTATTATTCTTGGACTCCACTAGAGGATATTGTACTCTATGCATGGTGACATTGAGATATGCAATACCTTATACATAATTACTATGCATTTACTTGATATACCAATGTAAGCCAATCAAAAATATTACAAAAGAATCTCCTTTGGTACAAATTGGTGGGAGTGTTAGTCTGGGTAGGTCAAGATTAGCAACCAAACTGGATGAAATGGTTATGTACAGTATAATATGTGTGCATATATACAGTGTGCATGTGCTCTGAGGGAAGGGTGTTCTTGGAGTGCAATTTTTAAATTAATTATATTGCTTAAGATATTATTACAGGATAAATCAGGACCATTCATTTGTGGGATTCTTGAGAATTCATATTTAGGTCAACTTTGTTTTGCCTTCAAATGTTGAAATTTCTTACTCTTATAATGCATTTCTTCTTTTAATAATAGATTTATGTTTTTATCACACAGAATAAAGGCATAGAGGCTAAAGGCATGATAAAGAAAACAGTGATGGGGCTATACAGTATGTGACAGAGAAGATGTGCAGACAGAAGATGCCCATATAAGTGTCTTCATTCAAGCTGTGGTGGTTCTGCTAGCACTGCACATGTGTGTGGTCTGCTGTTTGGACTTTAGCTATCCACCGGAGCTCAAATACATGTTTGAAGAGTTTTTGGAAACTTGATGGACACAAATTATCATCTAAGGCACAAACTCTAAAAAAAAACTAGCTTTTGGGACAACTTGGACAAGACTGACAGGAGCCAGCGCCCTTTAGTGTTAGGTTTAAGATAGTTATTTATTTTATTTATTTTTTAAACAGGTCAAAACAGGCAACTAATTCAGTTTGCTTGGATTTTTATTACATTTTAATTTTATTAAATGTATTAAAATGTGCAAGCATACATGAAAATAAAGTATTTAAGACAAAAACAGTCAGTCTTTGTTATGAGCAACTTTATTCTTCAACACAGCCTGAACTTTCTGCTAGTAACAAAGCAACTACATATACAGAAAGAGCAGCCAGTATATAAAAACAACAAAAACTTTGAAAGAGCTTCAGAAAGCCTGGAAACATCATTTTTATAAATGAAAAGAAAGTCTGGATCCTTGGAAGCAAAATATAAAGAAATGAAGGGTGGCCCAAGATTTTTGCACAGTACTGTACATACATACCTGTCATATACGTTTATTTTGACAGCACTGATTTTCACCACCGTAGACAGTATAAAGGATCGCTGCAGCTTCTGGGTGTGTAAAATGAAGTCTCTTGTGTGTGTGGTTGCAAAAATACTTCTGGTCCTTTATTAGTCTGTTGCACCTCTGTAAACACTTTCCTCTTGAGTTAGTGGTCTCAGTCACTCATTTCAGGTCATATTGAATAAAAATTTAAGTCAAATCTTGGTCATATTGTGTTTCAGAAAGGATGATTAGGAGCACGAATGACAATTAACAAGTTGTCAGGAAATGAGCGTGCAGTTTTAAAGTAGCAGTGTCTATGAATGCTAATGCTAATGCAAATACTCGAGCTTTCAAAACTAAACAAAACAAACCCCATTTTTTTCCTTTTACTGTTTAATTTCTAAAACAGTATGTTTTATTATTGACAGCCAGAAAATGAATGTATAAAATTTTGCAGTACAGGATGAAATGTTTGTGTATAAAAGTTGCTACACTTGGGATTTTTATAACATTCATAAAAGTGAAGAAATAAGTGCCGAAAAAATAAAATCAGTGCAGGTTCAAATTGAGTTAATGTGACACTGAGTCAAAGACTGATTTTAGTGAGTAAAATCCTACATGTGGCGGCTTTGACAAACTCAACATTTTCTACAGTTTTTGTTGCTCACAAAATGTGAAATGTTCATTTTATTCAATTCTGATTCACCCCTTTTAGCACTGAAATTCACCTCTCCACAGAACAGAGAACAATAATGGAAACAGCCAGGTTTTTTGCTTTATCAACATTTATTGTCTATACAAAACTACGACAGCGCTAAACATCCTCAACACAAGATGAGCCTAAATTAATTCTGTGGTTTGTGGGGATGTACACTGCAACTGAAGAAAGTTTAGCATAAAAAACAGAAATGGATAAAAAGAGGTGTTAAAGAATGTGAGATTACAACTTATCATCGTTTGCATTTCTCTAAAACGAAGCTTGGCAGTATTTTTCCATCTGTTTCCTCATTGTGTGAGAAATGCAAAACAATGGAAGGAACCCTTTGCCACCTTTTCTGGTCCTTCCTACACTTAGGGGTTTCTGGGCAGAGATATTTAATATATATAGCCTGATTTATGACTTAAAATTATAGCCAGATGGTATACTTGCAGGGCTAGGCTGCTCCCTAACCTCACGGGCACTCAGACGTCCCCTTCAGAAAGCCTTAATGTTTGGTATGATTGTAGCTAAAAGACTTATTCTTAGAGCCTGGAAATCACCATCTCCTCCCTTGTTTGGGGTTTGGCTACGTGAGGTGATTGCATGTTTGTATATTGAAGAGGTTTGTTATCGTCTTGCTGACACAAATTTGCCAAAATCTGGGGCCCATTTCTCAATCATATTAACAGGGATTCAACATAATCTTTAACCCACTTTGTGTTTATGTGAAGCTACACCTCTGCCGGACCCTGACTCCTTCCTGGACTTTTTCCCCCAAATCTTTTGGACTTGGTGAACTCTCTGTTGCCCTGTCTAACTTCACACAGAAGATCATTTTCTTCGAACTCTACCATTTCTCCTGTACTTTTGATTTGGACTGGCTAACCGGTGTTTTTTGTTGTTGTTGTTTTTGTAATATTGTTTAACCGTGTATTAGTTTATTCTGATACTTGTTAATCAAAGTACATAATAGGTGATATAACGAGGCCACATTTTGTTGCTCTGAGATATTGGGTTGATGCTGAGTAAATTAACATCAATTTTGTTGGATTTACTAAAGACAACCATTTGGACGAATGTAAGTCATGTTCATAGAACTTAATCAAAATATGATACGTTAAGCAAACATACGTTTTTAGATGGAAATATGGTTTCATGATATCAGAGTCTTTCCTGTCCATTGGCTGCAGGCAGGAGAAAAGGAGACATTGGTGTCCTGGTGACTGCGCTCACCGGGACGACCCAGCAGGACAGCTCGGCTCAGAGGAAATGGCACATTCAGCCGGTCAGCGCGGTGGGCTTTATTACTATTGAGGATCACCGGTTCAATCATGCAGCCTGCTGCTGGTTCCAGTGAAAAATGAGACTCCATATTTCAATGTGGAAGGATAGTTATTTAGCCAAGCAGTCTGTCAAAGAGACTGTACTTTCCCTTCTGTCATTACAGTTGATTCAAGGTCCAAACTCCTGGATATTAAAATGTTATGCTAGTTTTTACTGTGACATCGATGTACAATCAAATCTATACAAACCCTGATTAAAATACATTTTTCAAATAAACTTGACCTGATGTATATTTGTATAATGGACTAACCATAGCTAGTAGCATATAAGTAAACTTACTTTTTTTATCCCAGCTGCATTTAATGAGCTTACAATTCTACTCAACTCACCTTGGCTTATTTACTGTATACATCGCTTTTTATGCACACACATCCCAAAGTACTTCACAGATCAGAAAAAAACAGCAGCCATCTTTCTTCTTCATCTGCCTCCATCTCACCTTATTCTTAGCATCCTCCTCAGTCACACCAACCCTCTGCATGACCTCCTTCACTGCCTCCATAATTCTTCTCTGAGGTCTTGCTCTTTTCCTCTTGCCTGGCGGCTCCATATTCAGGATCTTTTGTCTAGTATATCCATTATCTGTCCTCTGCACATGTCCAAACCATCTCAGCCTTGCTTCTCTTTGTCTCCAAACTCCAAATAGCACGTCTGACACTCCTCTCCACCCTGCCTGCACTTTTCTTCACCCCTCTTGTGCATTGTCTGTTGCTTTAAAGTCATTTACCTTCACTGTCTCTGCTCCTCGCCTATTCACTTTTCCACCTGTCTCACTCTCATTCACACACATGTATTCTGTCTTGCTTCTACTGACATTCATTCCTCTTCTCTCCAGAGCATAGCTTCACCTCTCCAGGTTTGCTACACTCGCTACAGATCACAGTGTCATCTGCAAACAGAGTCCTGAAGGTGCTCAGAGCAGACCCCTGATGTGAGCCCACTTCCACACATCCCTGCCACCACGTTGGAGTCTCCCATCTCTAGAATTAAAAAAAAAGACAGTCATTGTAATTTTACTAAAACGTTTAGCAAAAGTAAAACTCTGAAACAGATAAATGAATTATTTAAAAACTGTATATAAAAATCTTCTCATGGCATTTTTTGGAAAGTTGTAACTCAGAGCTGTGGAGCCTCCTAATATCTGAATTTACAGTTCAAATTACTTTTATTCACATGTGAAAGTGTCAAACATCAGTCTGACAGTTCACTGACGTTTTCAGTGCGGCCTCTAAGTCACCAGGGACAGTTATGAACTTGAACCTCAATGATTTACAGTGCTGTTAATGGCCAAAATCCCACTTTTCATGAAGGCCATAAACCATGAATTTTTTACATTTGCCTTTTCAGAAATGTTACTATTTAGCTTGGCTTTTATTTTGAGGGGCTTTGTCTCGACAGATGCACTTTCCTGCTTTTTTGTCTCCGTACATTTTTCGACCCGTCCATGATTTTCAGAATGCTCTGTTGCTCTAAAAATAGAGGAGGATGTACACAATAGACCATACGCCTTAAAAGTAAAGCTGAGAATCACCTTCTGCTCTTTCAATTTATGTCCAATGTGGAGTACAGTGATAAAAGAATGGAAACTGATAGGGTTCGCTGACTTTAAATGAGAAACCACATTATGTATAAGTACCACAATGTGCTCCTATAATGTTCTGCATTACTGTAATGTGTGGCATCGACAGTCTGCACTTCTGGCTGAGTGGAGCTCTGTGGGTGTGGGCCAAGTCAATTTGTTACTTTCCTTCCTTAAATACACAAACACACATACATACCCGCATAAGGCTCCATACAAACGCTCGCCTTCTTGGACAGACACATGCACATGTACACACTCCCTACAGCTTCAATTTGTTCCCATTTGCACTCGGAGATGAGAAGGCGGGCAGAGCGATACGGATGGATGGACGGCGGCATGGACAGAGAGCAAAGATAACAAATGAAGAGAGGGAAGAAACGAGTTGACGGTTAAGTGTATACATTATTCATACAGGAATAAATGCTTGGTTCGTAACTGGTGACATCACCATCAATCAGCTTCGCATGCCCTCCTCTTCCTCTCCCATCGCTGGGCACTGGCAGTGCTATGCATCAGTCTACGCTGCGTGTAAGTGCCTACATTTGTTCTAATTTTCTTCCATTGGTTTTTATTGTTTATGTCATCGTGTTATGTCCTTTTACAGTTGGGACAGTCAACCGGTCCAAATGTCAGCTCTTTTTTTCATTTCTCCATTTGCATTGACCACTTCGCTGGCTCATTGTTCTAGTTATTATTCATGACCAGGATAACAACTGTTTTCTCCTTTTTCATTACTTTTTTTGCTCTTCATCTATGACCACTTACTTTTCTTTTCCTACCAGTTTTACTCAACCAGATAAATGAACCACAGGACAGATGCCCCCGACACACAGGTTGGTGAAAAAAATGGTGAAATAAACTTTACAAACCCTGAAAAAAGTGCAGTTGATTCCATAACATTTGGAACGACTTGGTTAGGGTTAAGGAGCTATAATGGTTTGCTCTGAACGTTGACACTGACAGGGTGCAACGTGATGTCAAAGGGTCCTGACCAAACATCCGTATGAGCCGAGAGTGAGACTGGTCTCACTGTGACTGCTGTGCCTTGTGCACGCCTCTGAGACAGCGACAGCTTTGAAGAAATGGTAGAATTTGATGGGAGTGAGACAGAGCTCCATCATCCACAGAGGAAGCTTTGAGGACTTTATAACTGAGCAGCTTTCATTCCCGTTTGTGAGGCTCAGTCTTACATTCGGCTCTCCTTAATAAAATGCTTCATATCCAGATTATGTATTTGTACTTTCACATTATTATCCACAACTCCCCCTTTAATCACCATTTGTCACCACTCTGACAGACCAGTGATGGTTGATTTCCACACTGCCTCACCTTTCCATATAGCAAGCACATTTTTCTTTCTCAGGATCTTTATGGTTTTTAGTCATTAACTATGATTATTTCACAGTGAGAAACAATGGCCCTCTTGAATTCTCCACACATTCCAACTGTTTTTCCACCAAGCCCTTAATCTTAATAAAAACTCCACCATCATGGAGAACAACGTAGCTTTTGTCTGTCCCCCCTTTCTTCTTGTTAACCCATCTCCCCTCTCACACTAACACCCCTCCTGTATTGCTCCATACAGGATGAATGGCCACAGCAGTTACCCACCATTTTCACCCACTGGCTGTGAAAGGACCGCTCTTTAATAAATGTTTCATGGCTGTGACATCGTCCAGCTCTACTTTATGGGTCTATTTTTTCCTCCTCAGGCTAGTTCACAGTGAAATGTTGCTCCTGTGTCGTATTGGCTGCAATATTTTCTCTGTATAGATCTTGCAGTATGTGGTGCAGTGTGTTGGAAGCACTGATTTTCTTTCCCGAACCTTCCTACGTGTCTTTTTGTAGGGGATGTAACGATGCCTCTGGTTGCGTGGTCGTCGATGGATCGCCTTTAAGGAGCACCTGGCTTTATATCCGTGAATATCTGTTCTCCTAGTGGATTATCCTTATCTCATAGTGTAAGTACTACAGTTTGTACTGTGGTGGAAGAATGAGTGTCTACCTTAAACAGTCCACGGGCAATCATCAGTTACAGAGGCACACTACAGTTACAGGTACAGTAGGTTTGGAAACTCATGTTCCTTTCAATTCCCAGTTCATGCATCCTCATGTCGTGCAGCTACACCAAATCTTATTCCTTTACTGTAGCTGTGAGTCAAGTGATAGATGTAAGTATGAAACATTAAGATGAAGGAGAATTCATGCCTCTTTTTACTGTGCTTCTGACCTGTGAAGGCACCCAGACTTCACAGGAAAGATCCTCAGATGTGGTTTTAGTCACGTCACTGGTGTAGGCTTGTCCACAGAGCCGAGCACAGACAGTTACTTTATGTGTCTATAAAAAGCAGATGTTTATTCAAAGTCGATATTACCACCATGAGAGGTGCACGTCATACAAGCAGTGGGAGATTTACCCGTCATGAGTATTCTGGAGTTCCAAAATCTACTTTATGGATGTAAATTTAGTCTCAAATTAAATATATATCCTCAAATTTTGATGAAATGAATCCAGATATAAGGTGTGATCAAACTGGTGCAGACAGCAAACATCAGTTTCTTTTTCAAACATCTGACTTTCTCCTCAGGTGAAGGCAGCTGGGTCTCCTGCTATGACAAGCAGTTTTCAGCTGAAGAGACGTCTGTTTCTGTGCCTGCGTCCAGGAGCATCATCGTGGTTTTTAATTAAACAGTCACAAGGTTGTGCACCAACAATTCATTGCCATTCAGATTGTGCTGCAGCACTGGTCTGATGTAACCTCCTGAGGTGTTAGAGAGGAGAGAATCTGTAGAGAGATGGCACACGCCACCATGAGCTGGCACAGGGTGCAGTTCTTTGCTCACCACCAGCCTATTACCTGCTTTTTAATCGTTTGCTGTTTTAGCCGTTTGGTGATTGTTAAAATCGATTAGAATTGGGAAATCGATTTTTTAAACCCACCCCTAGTTGTATATTTAATCAAAATTACTAAACACAGGATAAATTTTTTAGTGTTTTCCTTCTGCTGTGTGTTTGCACCACTACAGCAGAACGACTACACTGAATCTACTGGTTCATTCATTTATATACATGTACTTTTATATACTGTCCATCCATCCCTTGGGGTGGGGGCTGGACAGCCTATCCCAGCTCCCATTTGCCACAGGGTGAGACAGACTGCCGACCCTGGACAGGTCGGCAGTCTGTCGCTAACACAGACAGACGGACAACCATTCACACTCACAGCTATGGGCAATTTAGATTCAGCAGTTGACCTAACCCCACTACCACTAACTGTATGTCTTTGGACTGTGGGAGGAAGCCTGTAGAGAACCCATGCAAACATGAGGAAAGGCCCTGGCCTGATGGTGGAGTTGAACCTTCTTGCTGTGAGGCTAACCACCGCGCCACCGTGCTGCCCATACTATTATATACTTTTAACAATATTCTACATTTAGCTCCTCACCTGTCCATCTGCTACAGTCTGTTTCCTCCTGAAGTCCATCACCTGATCAGTCACCTAGCTACACACCAGTACCTCATCTTTCATTTGCCCCTGAAAATACCTTTTCTAATAGCAACCAGCCATCCGCTTCCTAAAGTTCTCATCTCATCTGCATGTTTGTTCTGTGTGCCTGTAAATGACCTTTTGGTCATTCTAGACCTGTATGGTCCTCTGGTTTCCCTCCTCTGTCCTGACTGCCTTCCTACAGGGGAAAAAAGTATTTTTGTCCTATGAACACTGCTTCCTGCTCAGATTGACAAAGTAAGACCCATATTTCTTTTTTTTTATTCTGACTGAAGAGACAAAAATGAAGGAAAAACAGCATGAACTTTATGTGCTGCTGTACGTGCCTAGAACACATCTCAGAGCGTGACCTTCATCCAACAGCATATACTTTTATCTCCATTGTTATTGCACATCTGAGACTGAAGACCTGAATCAGGATCATCATCCTTGTGAATCCATTTGAAATCCCCTCTTTACTTTCTCTAGAGGCGCCAGTTCTCTGCATTTCCTCTTGTACCTTTGTTCTTTTCAAAACACATTCTCTTATGTAATCTCTACAAACGCAGGAACGTTGTTAAGCCATTGTCGTTCTGACATTTTTACTCCTGAGTGTGACTTACAGGATGCTCTGACTCTAACAAAGCCCACACACATACCTAATTTCCATCCCACTCACCTATTGTGTAGTCGTCCATGAATAACTAGACTACAATGAAAGTGCTGAACAGCCCTAAATCTCCTTACATGTGTAATGCAAAGCACAGCGGTATTCATGCTGAAAATACAGCGCTATACATCTGTCTAACATCAGCACAGCACGAGGAACAATTCTTCAAAATTCTATTTAAAATGTAATTTGCTTTTTTTTTTTTTTTTTTTTTTTACCAAAGTGACAGCATCTCTTAACACGGCCGACCCTGACTGTGGAGAAGAAGAGAAAAGAACAGCTTGTTATCATATTTTATCTCTCTGGTGGTAAACTCAATGTCCACAATGATTTTTTTAATATAAACATTAACATCAGGTTATGTTTACAGTTTTTACAAACACAACATACTGAACAGAAACTCATGAGATATTTAAATGTGTATTTAATTTGCAGTGTGACATGAATAATACGATCGTAGCTACGCATCATTTCAAAGCCATTTTACAACATCCTGAGCAGAAACCAGAGACAATATAACACCGAGACACGGCACTCAAAGAATCCCGATTAAGAAATCTATGGAAGAATTACATAACGCCAGAGATGGCTGTTACCCCACTCCTCACCTCAAAGAGCCAATCAACAGCTTAACCTGTCAGTGCAACAGCAAACCTTGCATGTGCACATAGAAAGACTGCTGTGTGGTAGCAGACATATCGGCGTGTTATTGTAGTAAACATTTAGTTTGCTTATTAATTTTATACTATTGATTAGCATGCTGCTTGTTCAGTGCCCTGCTGTGATATGTGGTGCCAGGGATTAAAAGCAGAGCTTTTAGCTGCTCTGCTCCCAGGCTGTGGAACTCTCTACCCCCAGATATAAGAAACATTGGTTCTCTCCCCCAGTTTAAATCTCAACTCAAAACCCACCTGTTCAAATCTGCATATTCACTGTGAACCCACTGTTTGTTAATTTTATCTTGTGCTTTTGTTTTGTTGTTCTTCATTTTGTTATTGTTCTATTATGTGCTTTATCCTATTGTAAAGTGTCCTTGGGTGTCTTGAAAGGCTCTTTATAAATAAAATTTATTATTTATTATTATTATTATTATGTGAGCCAAGAGATGTTGGAAGCTAACCTGCAGGTTTACTTCTATACGTACACTGTTCTTCTGCCCTGATTATGATTACATGTAGTCTTGCCATTCATCCATCTATGTTCATCCATTTGGGGTTTGTGGAGGGTTGTTGATGTGGAGCTGCCGCAGCTGTCATGGGGCCGGTACAGGCTAACAGCAGGAAGGTTCCACCTGTGTTTTCTAAATACAGCTGCAGTCAGTTTATTGTAATATATAACACGCTCAATCTACTGAGAGCCACACAATTTAGTGCAAGGTAGCAAACTGATAGCCCTTTTCCGAGTAACTACTCGGCTTGGTTTCTGATGTTTTCCACTACAATCGAGTACAAGTAGTAATGTCATTTGTTTGAGACATGAGCGCCACAACAGTGGAGGACGTCAAGGCGATGCTATACCTGCTGCTCGGTCTGTGAAAATCATACACGTACACGTGTACGTTAAAAGTCAAAGGTAGGCCTGCGGTGGAAATCTGGAAGACAGACTCTGATGTCTGATGACTGTAAATCGTGCATGCTTGTTCTTGCAAAAAAGTGGATTTGCAGATTTGTGTGTATGCATCATGTCTGTGTATATCTGTGATCTGTATCTCACCTATTGCTAAAGTGCATGCAGCTGAATTTGTGTAGCTTCACCAAAGAAGTAACTAACGACTAACAAGATCAAAGGGAAAACTGTGTGCGCCGTCCTGAAGTTATTTTATTCATTTATTTTTTCACAGAGTAATAAAACACCATTAAAGAAAATTTAGTTTTTTAAATGTATTAATGTAAATGCATTGATAATAAGAAAAAAAAACCCAACACTGTTTATATTTTCAGGATGGGGTACAGACTCAACATCATTATCCGTTTCTTCTCTGGAGAAAAGAAGAGCAATGTTGTATTATTTAATATTAGTACTTGTTGTCTGTCACTGTTCATACTGTGTTGAAGCAACTGTGACCACGTAATTTCCTCTGGGATTAATAAAGTATTCCGATTTGATTCTGAAATTCCTGCAACAAAAGTTACAATATGTTGAA
This sequence comes from Etia nguti, assembly GCA_015106755.1. Taxonomy (NCBI): domain Eukaryota; kingdom Metazoa; phylum Chordata; class Actinopteri; order Cichliformes; family Cichlidae; genus Etia; species Etia nguti. The sequence continues at coordinate 14,825 of VUQG01045444.1, read as the reverse complement.
AAGGACACGACATCAAAAATTAAAAAGCTGTAAGAGGTTTCGTTGTTGCTGGTATTTTGTGATTCACTGAGCAAACTTAGAATTAGGTGGTTTGGTAATCTGTGTTTTTATCTCATCTTTCTCTGACATTGAGCCGCGCCCTTAAATCTACAGAGCTTAATATGGTAGCAGCGTTAACGGCCACCATATCAAATACAATCTGATATTTGATCATTTTGATAATTGAATCATTTGACGATTTGCAGTAAATTGTGTCAAAAATATTATTACTTTTTAGTTGCACATTTGACTTAAATATTCACCTCTGTATTTTGGACCTAGAAAAAGGAATTTCTGAAATACATATGTAAGAGGGTCAGTCACAAAAATCTCACACCTTTCTCTCTTTCTAAATGGTGACAGTACTTTTTTAATGTTAAAACCCAGTTTGTGCTGGTTCAGTGCACTAGTAAATCTGGGCCTGTGTGTATTTGGCATGAGACACAGTAAGTCAACAAAGCACGAGTCAAGTTAAAAAGCAGGTAAAAAAAACTATTATGTGGATATTTATAATGTTCGAGCTGAATCTAACATAATAAACTTTAACTTCATCATGTTCTTCATCTTCTGATTAATTTTCCACAATTAAAAAGGCAAACTGATAAGCTGAAGTCGGTCTGTTTCATTTAAGAAATAAATTTGCTCAGAATTTCCAAATGTTTACTGCTTTGAAGTTTTATTAGAACGAATTATGTGCAGCTTTGTTATGCTTGTTGAATACCTGGTAAAATATAAATACACCCTTAAGCACTTAAGGCCGAAGAAAAGTCATATATATTTATACATTAAAAACAAAGTGATGAAGCAAAACGCATTAAGACATATTAAAAAATAAATATTAAAAATGCACCTTGTTTAAAACAAATGTAAATTATGGCTTATACAGCATGTCTGCACAAATTTACATATTCCTTTAACACGGGTAAGAGACGAAGGTTGCGTAGTCATAAGGCACAAGGACTTCTGTTCATTTCAGCAGTAAAACTCACAGGTCTGTATGTTCCCATCATAATGGAAACATTATTCATCACAAATTTCATATAGGAAATGGAGACACTGCATCAGAGAGAACATTGAAATGAGGTTGAAAGAGGTTTGATGTCTCTCTGGTCTGAGCAGAAGTGTGTCATTTATTCATCCGGAGGAGCCCGTACATCAAGAACAAGCTGTGGCTCATTCTTAGTGTACACAAAGAGTCAGTGTGTGTGTGTGAGTGTGTCAAGGGGGATGAAGGGCGGCCCTGTGGGGCACTTCTTGCTGTTCACTTTAACAAGGTGGCAGTGGAGCTGAAAAATCTCATGCATCCTAAAAAGCATTTTCCCCACAGAGGGTCATTAGACAAAGCAGCTCTCTGTAACTGTTCACAAGGTAGATTCATCAGACAGGTAGCAGCTTGTCTTTTCTTTTTTCTTTTTTTAAAGGTTCCTCTATGCTTTTTTTTCCCTGTATATAAGTGTATAGACCAATGATTTGTAACTATTTAAACCTACAAAATATTTGGTATAGTATAATGTCACATGTATTGTATTAAACCTTTAGAACAGGTTATAGCGATCCTGTGCTAATGTGCTCCGAGCTGCTTATTCTTAGACTCAGTGTTTTGTTCCATGGTGCCTATTTGCTCATGAGATCCTTTCTTTCTAAATCATTGGCTGACATCTGGGCCCCTGCAGCCAATCAATGCTCTCCAAGGGACTACACAAGGACAGAGGAACTGTACTTCACAGCCTAAGGCACAAATTTTTCAGCAGTTTCCTTTTTACAGTTTTGTGTGCATGTGTGTGTGTGTGTGTTAGGTTTTATTTAAGAGTGTCAGTTTTTTCCACTTCATATCTTAACTTGAATTAACTTCTGTTGTATGTTTTTTATAAGACCAATATGTGATTGTCGGGGAGCCCTAACACCTAATCCAACCAGGCAGAGGTACAAAAAGGCACAGGTGAACTCAATCAAGACAATAGTCCATAGTCCTAAATTTCCTTTATTTAAAACAGCAGTGGGCACAACTTATTGATAAAAAACCACCTGTCACAAAAAAAAACAGAATTACTTTGGTGATTAATTTTATACAGTCCTGTGCAAAAGCCTCATTTTTTTACCTCATTTCTTTATATTTTGTTGGGAAAATGGCAAACAGGTGTCGCGATTTATTGAAATTTGTAAACATACGTGGCGATAGTTTGTATAATCCTAACAAGCTTGAAAGTGAATATTTAGTATGACCACCTTTATTGTAAAGGTGGCAAACTTCTTTCTTTGTAATTTCTTGAAGTAGTCTTTGAGAATATTTCTCCAGGTTTCTTGAAACTCATTCAAAGCTCTTCTTTGGATCTTGGATGCCTTTTGTTCTTTTCTCTGCCAAGATGATCCCACACTGTTTCGATCCGGGAATGCCCGTCCGCGACTGATAGCGTTCTACTGAGTATTTTCCTATCCAGGTATGCTATTACTACGTTGGCAGTGTGTTTGAAATCACTGTGATTTTGAAAAATGAAGCCACTTTTACTCAGATGCTTTCCAGATGGTATTGCATGGTGGATCAAAATCTGATGGTACTTTCTGTCATTCATAATTCCATCACTTTTTACAAAATCTACAACTGTCTGAATTCATTTTTATTTATACAGCGCCAAATCACAACAACAGTCACCTCAAGGCATTCTATATTGTAAGGTAGATCCTTCAGTAATACATACAGAGAAAAAGCCAACAATCATACGACCCCCTATGAGCAAGCACTTTGGTGACACTTTTGTGTCTCTCTCCTGACCTCCTTTGTACAAGTTGACAATGATTTGAGTCAAAAATTTATAAATTGGATTCATCATTCGTGTTCCCACTGATTTTCTATACAGTTTTTGTGTAATTTGGCATACCTCAGCCTACTTAACAGCCACTTTGGATTCAACTGAAGGGACAGACACATCTCTCAGGTCCTCTGTCAGATCTTTGCAGGTCTTGTTTTTGTTTTGTTTTTTTAGGACTGCTAACTTTACCTTTGTCCTTCTCTTGTCCAGTTTCCTGCAGTTTTCAGCTAATGGTTCTTTTGTGTGGCTCAAGACTTTTGCACAGTGCTGCAGTTTGGAAAAACCAGCAAAACATGAAGCTGAATGGAGTGCATACAGTGTAAAAGCTGTATAACAAACGGTATAACTTGTAAAATTGAATATTATTATAATGGATTTAATGAGATTAGAGACAAATGATTCCTTTCAAGGTTGGAGGCACCATGATCAAGTTTAATTTGCAATAAGTTAATAGTGCCCATGAAAGTTTCTCAGTGCCTTGTAAAACCTGCTGATATAATAGAATCCTGAATAATGTCTACAATTAAAAAAACCCATAAAGTCTTAATAATGAAAAATTTACCTCATATATAGGTCCTAACTTTATATTTAAGTCATGTAAGCACCATCAACAGATTTTAAACTCCACTTATTACCTCACTTTTATGGGATTTTACATTATATATATCATTATACAACCAATTGTTTAAAAATGATTGAACAGTAAGGGCGAGAGTTGACTGATGTAAAGTGAATAATAAACTATGACAACGGCTGAACTCATACAAAGGAAAGGATGAGGACAGAAAGACGAAGGATGAATTTAAAAGGAAACATAGGGAGGAAACGCAAGGCAATAACAGGTGGGAGGGAGGAGAGAAGCAAGCGTGAAGGGAAAAGAAGAAAAAAGATGGGGGTGGAGGAGAGAGCGAAAGGGATCAAAGTACACTGGGATGGACTGTTCTCACATGCATTACATCTTTTTTTCATTAGTTCCCAAAAAGGTGTAGAGCGTGAGGCGACACGAGGTGGGGTGCATCAAGTGATGTGTGAGTATTGTTTTGAGGAGGATGGATATTTCAAGGAGAGGTAATGAGGAATGAGAGCAGCTGAAGTGGAGGTGTGTTTGTGTTGTTATGAGAAAGATGAGTGCATGTGGATCGTAAGGAGGCCACATGGAGGGAGAGTGTGTGTGTGTGTGTGTG
>VUQG01045444.1:0-10761 GCA_015106755.1 Etia nguti | reverse complement strand
CATGAATCACCTAAACGAGCTCCTTGCAGGTTTTAGCAACATAGTTGGATGGTGCACATACTGCTGACTATGGTGAGCATATGTTTTGAATTCCTGATTTGGAATAGTCAGGTGGATGCTAGAAAAACTTTGGTTAATGGTGCAAATCCTTGTAATGTGTTTCAGTTTTTTCACGTGTAACCCATTGTAGAGTAGAGTGACCTAGAAAAGCTTTTGCTTCTGTATACCGTCTGAAAATCACATGACCGCATGAAATTCTGAGAAACAGGAACATCTGAGGAGCACATAAAAGGCTGGAAATCCTAAAACCTACCTTCACCCATAATTATTAATGACACACTATTTATCATCTACAACTGTGTGGCAGCAGTGCAATACACACCATGCTGGAAATGCAAGTTTCCAGCAACACTGGGAATGTTCACATCTAAAATTAATATAGAGAAAACTCAGAGTTATCTCAGAGACTTGATTGAGGCCTGATTGTTGGTGGCAGATGGGCTGGTCTGAATATGTCTGAATGTGCTGATCTCCTGGATTTTCATCAAAACAGCCTGTAGAGTTTGCTGAGAATATTAAAAAACAACAAAAACCCTCCAGTGAATGGCAGTGCTGTGGACACGAATGCCTGGATGATAAGAGGAGTCGGAGAAGAATGGGAGCAGAAAGCCCAGTCTGGTTAAAGCTGAACAGAAACAACAGAAAACCATGTTGAATTTCACACTTGTCTGCCAATAACAGAAATCTGAGGCTACATTCAGCACAAGCTCATCAAAACTGGACAGCTAGAGACTGAAAAATGTAGCCTGGTCTGAATCTCGGTGTCTGCTCAGGCTTGAGGTACAGAATTCAGCATTAAAATCATGAAATTAAGGGACCAACCTTCCTATTTTAAGCTGTCCAGTGTGAGAGCAGAGGTAACGTTTCCTTTCCTTTAATTACATTGAAACCACTGGCGATACTTTTGAATCCATGTGTCATTTTCTTTCTTGAGAGAATTTAAAGTGGGACCCACTCATATTACAGGTCAAAAACTTGGACCTCTCATTACACATTACAAACAAACATTTAACGGTAGGTGCAATAGAACAAGTCAAGTTTGTATATGGGTCATATTAGAGTGGCTAATGCACGGTAGAGTGGCTTAACCTTGCCTAACAACTGGGTATTATGCACATTTAACTGTAAGTAATTTGTAGTACAAGATAAGTAAAAATAATAATAATAATGCACATTAACATAATGAATGTTTAATAACTATTTTAGAAAATGATATAAAAAAGTAAGGTTAGGTCACTCCATAATGTGGCCCAGGTCCCCAAAAGTGCAGCATATTTACAGTTATAGATGGGGAAATATAGATTTCTGCAAGGTGATTACACACTACTTAAAATTAGTTATGCTATTCTTAAATTCACTGATTATATCATTTGTGTCTCCTGTCTTGTAAAATACCTGGAAGTTAGGCAAGTTTAAGCCCCAAAAGCTATTGTGTACTTACAATGAAAAATGGGGAAGTACTGTCACTGATTTTTTTATTTATTTTTTATATATTTCCCTGACGCTATGTGGAGCACAGCTGTACTGGGTTAAAGTACAGCTTAAAGTTTATCGACCTACCTGCCAGTCTTTCTTGTTTCTGCGCATTGGTTCTCCTAGTTAACCCTTGAATATTTCCAAGAACCACGATTTCCTGACTACACGATTTGAATAATCAACAGGAATTTAGTCGATGCCTTAAATGGAGGGAAAAGAAAAGGTTTTAAATGTGCTAAACAACTGAGCACACCTCGAAAAACAATGAAAATTGACATCATGTCGCAAGATACATCACACAAATTAATTACTTGTGCCCGTCACTGTCACCTCATGCAAAATATTCACAAGTAAATCGTAAAAATGGTGCATGAAGAATGATTTTTCCTCTGTTCTCTCGCTCCGAAACGTCAGAGGCATATAGTTGTTCTTGTTTCCACTGTAGTGACTGAAACATGTAAGTATTACTTTTCTAACTACTTTCTGCACGTTATTGCAGCTTAGAAATCGAATGTCTGTCATTTTTTTCCTGCTGCGAGAGTACATCGATCTCCCTCTCAGGTGGCTTTCATTCTTGAAGTGCTTTTAAATTCTTGACACATGCACGTTGTTCTGCTGCAGAGTGTAATTTACTATAACTGCTATTGCAATAGTAATGAGGCATACACTTTGCATTTTTGTTCTAAACATTTTTAACCAGATTTTAACTTGTGATAAGTGAAGGCTAGTCAAGCTTTGTGAAAAGGTCAAAACAAAGAGAGTCAGTCACACAAATCATGTCGAATTGGTTTGAGTTAGCATCATTTAGACAAACAGCTACTCTCACGAGCCTAAAGCATGTTAAGCTAACCACTGTAACACAGCAACTGAATGGAGCGGCATTCCTTTCTTATAATCAGAAGAATATTGGTTATTTGTTCAGGTATGTATGCCTGGGGATATCCACTCTCATTCACACCACACAGCGCCGAGCAAAAAGTCTTTGTTATTTTACGTGTCCCCATGTCTGCTCTGACTTGAGTAAATAGTTCATGCATCTTAACCATTAACCATTCAGACTGTAGGAAAAAAGCCAAGTTTCGATGCAGCTGCTGGGACATACCAAGTTCGTGAGTGAATCCCTTTATGGCCCAAATTCTGAGGACGCCAGCGAGCGTACTGAACCATGACATTCAAATGTTGCAATCGCAAGAAAGGACCAGCCAGTGTGTCGGTGACTTTATTGATTTATACCCCAAAGACCTGTTTCAGAGAAGCAGAAATAGAGCCAGAGTTAAAGAATGCTAGCTGAGAGAGACAGAGTTGGAGAGATAGATAGAGAGAGATTGTTTTTCATTTGTGTTATTGATGATCTAATCATGGTGCCTGGCCTAATCAGAGCATCATTTCAAAGCCTGTTTGTTCTTGCCAGTTAGAAATCGATAGCTCACGCTCTGATCTTCTACCTCTCTCTCTCCCTCTCTCTCTCTATAATAGTGATAATCTAATAATGACTGAGTGTCACCTAGACTGTTATCGTCATCATCAGTATTTTTTTTTCTGGGTTACAAGCCATTAGTTTCTCTTCTGGATCCTTCCTTTATGTCCACTCTGCTGTAGATTCCTTATTCAGACCTCCGGTCATGTTGGCAGCATTAGTTCATGCACCACTTTAGTCCAGAGTAAAAGAAAAAGAAAAACATTACGTGTGCATGAGTTGTTTAGCCATGGAAACTCATGTTATGAAGCTCCCAGCACACAGGTTTGGTGCAGATGTTAATGCCAGAGGAGGTTTGACGCTCTCAGCACTCAGAGTGTTGGTGATTTTTTGGCCCGCTCTGTAACTGTATGTGGTCTGCTACTTTGTGGCTGAGCTGGAAGAAATTTCATGATCTGACTTGTTCCTATAATGCTGCCAGACTTGAATTATGCTATACAGCTAGATGCTTTGATTTTATATTCCTGTGGCATTAAAACCGAAAACACCTGAATCCAGTGTCCTTATATGTAGTGTATTTGAGGTTACAAATCCCTCTACCTGAAAGAAATATATCGAGCATGTTGACCCATTCCTCTCATCCAGTAAACAATCAAGTTTTCATCAAGAAGGCATTTATGAATTCAAATAACTTGAAAAAGCAGACTCTTACGTATGTGGATTTAAACCACCCACCTTCTGCTTTTAAATTTAAAGAAATATGTAACTTGGTTGATTAAGTAAATGATAAGCAAGGCCAATAACTAAGTCAGCACAAAAGATTAGCAAGGAAACCATAATGAACTAATGAGAAATAACAACATTTTCATATACTGCTCCCTTCTGATAGGTTCAAGTATTAATGGAAAAAATAATGCGATCATAAATATACAGTGTTCATTTGCAGTTCCTTGATTTGCAGGCAGTAATTGGTGAAATCTGTATCTTTAGGCAAAGAATGGGTTTCCGGTTATGTGATGATTAGCCACTGACTCTATCACAGTTTTCAAACGCAAAAGACATGCACTGAATCACCTCTAGAACTTTTAGCTTCTTCACTTATGAATTAATAGGATAACCCACAGCTGTGCAACACATAATTCTATAGGAGACACTTAAAACGGACTACTGTGGATTGAAATGGTTGTAATTCTTAAGCAGGCAATGCAATGTTTTTATTTAGCCCTTTGAATTAAACTTAAAAGTTTAAAATTCATTTAAATCTTGACTGTATGCCGCCACAGTTGATTTAAAATGATACAGGACAAAACTGAGATGAGCTCCTTCACATACTTAGTGATTAGGGTTCGGGCCGTTTTAGGCCTGGAGACAAAAATGAGCCAGCCTCTTCGAGGCTTTAAGTGGCACCATGCCTTGTAAATTGTCCCGATTGGCTGAAAATGTTATCCCTAATAAGCATGAACCAATCAATAGCCTGACTAAGTTAGCTTGAGCCAATAGTCTTGTTCTCGCCTACCGATGACCGTGTCATTAATCACCCACACGCGCAGCTGATTTGTTTTAATGAGACTTTCTTTATTAAATCAAATAATTCAATAAAGACTGAGGGTACTTGTTTGTTCTGGAAGAAGGAGAAGAAAATGGAGAGAGATGTGGTGCCTTTAAAACACAGCCCCATTCATCATTAAGGAAGTGCCGCCTTAAAATTGAGAAACATCCATCAGCTTATCAGGAACCGTCTAATGAGCATCAGGCCACTTCATCAGCTTCAACAAAATCTGCCCTCTCATTCATCTCAGAGCAGGAGGCCTGTCTGTTAATGTTCGCTCTGATACAACACGTCCAAACTCTCACACACAAATTAGTGTTGGTGGACATGCTTATACCAGCGCTGGCATATATAAACACATAATCATGAGCACACCCTTATCATAGCTGGAGCTGCTGAAGAATTTATGAGAGAAAGTATTTAAGTGAAATCAGTCACTGCCACAGCCTGGCACTCACTCACACACTCGCACACACACGTGTGTTAAATGCACTTTGAGTGCTCGGGTATTGAACATTAAAGTGCACAAATGCAGCACTCTAAAAACTGTCCTTCGTCTGCTACAATCACATGTGATCTATTTATAGCCCACAGAGCAGACATGTGATAGCAGAATGGATGGAGGAATTGGTCAGCTAGGGCTTTTTTTAGCTAAAGGGGTGATATTAGAGAAACTCAAATATCTTTGGCACAACACCGGTGCTGCTGAAAAGGTGTTGAAAAGGAAAGGTCTGTGGATGTGATGCGAGAGGTATCTGGCACAGAGAGCAGGACCAGAGACGAGAACATTCAAGTGTTTTTGTTTTTAAAATGAAGGTAAGTTCATTGTGAACATTAAGTTCTCAAAAGTTTTATTGTTCAGGTTTTTTTTTTTTTTTTAAATAATCACAAAAGCCATCTTTAGACATCATTAAAGGTACATATCTTCAGCTCTTTTTTATTCTCTGAGAGGACGGTGCAAAGGGCCCACGGTTCTGTTTCGACCACTTTTGAATACCCGACACCAGCAAGTGTGTTTGGTGTGTGTGTTTACACGCGCTCATTACCTGTCCGTCACAGGGGAGCCAGACTGAGGAAGCCATCCAGACCACTAAAGAGATTACTCCTCCTCACACCCTTCCTGCCATTTCTCATCCCTTTTCTATCTCCACTTCAGCCTCTCAGGTTCTACTGCTTCAGTCTCTGCCTGTAACGGCCCCTCCCTCTCCTATTTCTAACGCTCCTAATTATCCATTAACCGCCTCTGAGGGTCTTAAGGATGTTACAGATGAGGAATTACCCTTGTTGCCAAGTTGCCTGCTAAATGTCATCTGGCATCTCTACCACTCGGCTGTCCATTACAGACACATGCATGTGTATCGCCCTGCCCTCCTCAAAGGAATCGTTCTTAACAAGACCATCTGGAAACTATGGCAACTCTGGGATTTGTGGTGTTTGGTGCAGGATCGTAACCTCAAAAAATGCAGGAGGTTAAAAAGAAGTCTCTTGAACCGTGTAAACTAATAACTGCACAGTATTACTGGCTTGCAATTTCCATGATCATTTCTTATCCTGAGGTACATTCAGTGCTGTGAAAAATTACAAAGACATTTCTAAAGCATTGGGACTCCAGTGAACTACAGTGAGAGCCAATATCCACAAATGGAGAAAAGTTGGAACAGTTGTGAACCTTCCCAGGAGTGTCTGGCCAACCAAATTTACTCAAAGAACATGTGAACGACTCATCCAAGAGGTCACAAAAGAACCCAAGAACGACATCTAAAAAACTGCAGGCCTCACTTTCCTGAGTTAAGGTCAGAGTTGATGATTCAACAATAAGAAAGAGACTGGGCAAAAATGGCCTCCATGGGAAAGTTCCAAGGGGAAAAAACACTGCTGACCGAATAGCACAAAAAGGCTCATCTCACATTTGCCAAAAAAACATCTTAATGATCACCATAACCCAAGACTTTGGGGAAAATATTCTGTGGACTGATAACACACATCTACCACCACGGCTGTGGTGGTAGATGTGGTGGTCTGGGGTTGCTTTGTTGCTTTAGGACCTGGATGACGTGCCATAATTGATGGAACCGGGAATTCTGCTCTCTACCAGAAAATCCTAGCCAGCCATCAGTTTATGCCCTGAAGCTCAAGCTCACCTGGGTTATACAGCAGAATAATGATCTAAAACATTACAAGTCTACCTCTGAATGTCTCCCAAGAAACAAAATTAGGGTTTTGGAGTGCCAGAGTCAAAGTCCCAACTGAAATCCGAATTGAGATGTTTTGGCATGATCTAAAACAGACCATTCATGCTCAAAAACCCTCGAGTGTGGATGAATTGAAACACTCCTACAAACAAAAGTGTGGGCAGCAGTGTGAAAAGACTCACTGCCAGTTATCACAACTGCTTGATTGGAGTTCTTACCACCGAAGTTGGCACAACCAGTACTCAGGTTTAGAGAAAAATAACTAAGGGTACTAATGTTTGTTTCCGTTTGTCTACTGATTGAATTTTGCTACTGAAATATGGTAACAGAAAAAACAATACATAAAAAAAGCATATCTTGTTTCCTCATAAATTTATGAGGCCCCAAAAGTGTTTGGAAAAAATAAGCCGACTTAATTTCAGTCCACCCTTGCGAGCTTTGAGGACCTGCAACGTGGACAGTTTTCAGAACATGCACGAACATTTTAACTATACTAAAAAACAACAACAACAAGAACTGAAGACTTTTGGGAGGCTCTCAATGATTGGGCATGGAATGACGAATTGTTCTTGTTGAATATTACAATACTACAGAAATGCCTGAACTCACTTCAAGTCCAATAATGCTGAAGTTATAACAGCTCACATTGACTCCCATTTGCCTTGTGTTGGCTGGATCAGAGAGGTTTTTGGTTTTAACAATATAAAAAGGTTCAGGGGAATGTGAATGGGATTTTGAAAAGACCATCTTGTCCTTGTTGACACGATGATTTAAAAAATCCTGAGTTAAAACAGCACCAAATTTGGTTGGAAAGGAAACGTGTGCTACTAATTTTGACTTGTAAAACACCAAATTTGCGGTCGCTCCAGGACAGAGCTTTACTTATTTATTATTATTTTATTTTATTAATCATTACTATTTTATTATTCAGTTCAAAAGCCCAGCCCTATTCTCACACACATAATAAATGACAGTAGCTCCACAGAGGCTTTCTGACAAAGATAAATTAAATCTCCTCCCGTGAGGTAAAATGGTATTGTCAGACATGGCCCGCAGCCACTAAAGTCTTGAGTCTGAACTGGAGTCGCTTGTGTTTAATTTTTCCACCGTCCTCAGGGAATGTACCCAGATGCAATCAAGTGTGTAGGGATGATGATGCGTTTCATGGCTGCAGGTTTTTCAAGGCTCCTAAACTTCGGCTGATAAGCATAGCTCTTATGAAGCATCTGTTTTACATCAGACTGCTGACTTATGGCAAGTGAATCAGCATTTGGTGGGACTTTATCAGCTTACTAAGACTAATCATTCAGACTGCTCGTTTTAAGGTTTGTTCAAAGCCCTCTGGGAGGTAGGTAAATGGTCAGAACTGTACAAATGGTACTTTAGGTTCTTATTCATCATGCAGAACTGTTCTAAATTTACTTTGCAGTCTCATATAAAAAAAAAAAACAAAGCATGCATCAGATGGTATGATACCCATATCAGGTTATTGTGTTATCATGGGGTGGTGGCTCAGGTGGTAGAGCGGGTAATCTACCTGTCAGATGATTGGTGGATTATTCCCCGGCTCCTTCAGTCTGTATGCCCAGGTATCCTTGAGCAAGATGTGTGTGAGTGAATGCTAGAAAAAAAAACACCAGGTAAATAAATACAATTGCTTCGGTACAAACACTTTTCTTAAAAGTACTGCAGTACATTACTTAATTACACCAACACCAACGAGGACACACGTGATCTTTCCCTTAGTGTTTGGGTATGAACACAAAGCCAACAACACAAAGTGAAGACGAAAACCAGCATAAAGAGACTTTAAAGTGGTTGTCATGGTGATCCTACTACAGGAACATGAAGAGGTAGAAAGGTGCTCTTCAGTTTGTGACCTGTTGAAGTTCAGCAGCGGCTGGCTTCAAACGACGGCTCACCTTATCACGGTGCTGGGCCGGGGTCAGTGTTCACTCCGCTTTAACATCACTCTGGGTCCTTGGCTAGTTTAGCGTTAGCATGCTGTTGAAGTAACAAGCAAGTAATGTAGCAAGAAGCATAACAAATAACTTTCTCTAATGAGTAATTAAGTAAGTTACTGCAGTACTTTTAAGAAAAGTAAGTAGCCATGTGTAATAGATTTCTGTTCTTGGTGACGCTTGGCAAAATAGTGTTTTTTAAGGGACTCTGAAATCCGCCGTTTCACAACAGTAACTCTGCTTGCTGACAAGTGAAGAGTTGGGAGTGACAGATCCCTCTTTCTAATGCCATAACCTCATGCGTCAGAGCGCAGACAGCAAAGGACACCTTGTGCGCAAATGAGCCACAGCCACGGCAGCAACTTTGACAAAAATGCACCAACTGGCGCCCCGAGGCAGAAAAACAGGCTGTTTTAATCATAGGAGTAAATTAAGTTTTTTGTTTCATTGTTCAATCAAAGCATCTGAAGCATTAAAAACAATAATAACCCAACTGTGCCTGTTTAAAACATAATGTTTTGAAGCTGCTTTCTTCATGTGTTGACTCATACTCTGACTTCAAACAGGCAATTACTGTGTGGACGAGGTGATAACAGCGCAGACAGAGGAAGTGTGAGGGTACGAGCGACTCACTGCTACTAATGAGCTGCGACACACTGCAGTCATATGAGGAAGTGTCTGTGTTAATGTGTGTGCGACTTCATGTATGTGTCATGTCATGTGCCGTTACAGTTGACCTATCCTATTTAAAGCCAAAGCAAAAGGACTCCAGATCTCCAGGGAGGACGACAGACCACGCACACAATGTGTCAGGTTGGCAGCAGTACATAGAGGTTTGAGGATCAGCATTGATCCATGCCGACCTTTAGTTTGGCTCCAAGTCGCCTCTCCTCTCCTGCTAATCCGACCCAAATGTTTGGTTTACTGATCACGTGAGAAGATTGCGATGAATCTGGGTTTGGTGGGTTTTCAACCTTTTGTCTTGTTGGAGAAGTTGCCCTGATACAATCCATCTTTGAATGAGAGTCTCACCAGTGAAGCTTTTGCTCATAAAAGCGAAACACTGAATTTATGTAGCTCGTCTCAGTTATTTCAAGTGCAGCTACATCTTCGCCCTCTTTATCATACTCACACGCCCTCCTGTCAGGCTCTTGGAAGCACTTCATTGTCTTTTGTGGGGTTTTTTCATCTGTTTTTGGTTTTTAGCAGACTTTTATATTCATCCATCTTAGTTTCCTTTCATGTTTGCCAGATTGTATTATGACTTTCTAGCCCTTCTGTGCCTGACATTAGTCTGTCACTGTTTGCCACCAGACCTTTGAACTTGTGGTTTTTTTTTCTCCCATCCTCTCTCGCTGCTTTCTGCCTTGCTCTTTGTTGTCATAGACTGTGTTCTGTTGCAATTTTACCTCTGGGGCTCAGAGTCTCTGGTTACTTTGATTGTGTCCACAATTTGATCCAATCTCAACATGAAAGTCACTTAGGTGCAGTTGCCCAGCTTGTCCATAAACACACCAAATCCCAGGTCAGTGGAATCATTTCTCACTGATGTTTTCGTCATGCCTTACAACAGTCTGATTTTTTTTTTTTTAACAATGTGCAATGGTGACCAGATCCAAATATGGTCTGGCTGATGCAAGCACACGATGATCCTCTCCTGTCCTGCAGGGAATTTACACTTTGTGTTTCCCTTTATGCAGAACGAGCCGCCAGGATACACTTTGCATGTTATATAGGAAATCTCAGTAATGACAATACTTTGTTAAATGCTTCAGACAGGAGATGCACACTTTAGACTACTGGATGTCCATAACACATGCTTTCCATTCCAGGTTTACTAGAAGACTTCCTTACAGAATGTTGGCAACGTTATCTGGACTCATTTCATCACAGTTTTAGTGTTCTTGCCATTTTTTTTATTCCCATTCATAATACACAACACCAACAAAAAAGTACCAAATGTGAGGTTGAGTTTTTACCTGCATTTGCCACGTCAGCTCTGGTTAAGAAGGTTGTGAGGGACAATCATTCAGTTACTTGTTCTTTTAGACGTCCCAAAAGACCTTTAATTTGCCTGAAACACTTTAAAAGGGGGAGAACTGAAAC
>VUQG01045443.1:910-17697 GCA_015106755.1 Etia nguti | reverse complement strand
GTTTTGGGGGGGCCCCCCCCCCCCCCCCCCCCCAAATGTCTTAATTTTGTATGAGCAAGTCAAGTTACCATATTAGGCTCCTTGAGTTACAGTAAAGTTTTTTTCAACAGTATTTCAGTCGGAACCACTATAGTCAAAAGATATGGAAGAGGATTAGGGCTACTGGAAAAAAAACAAAAAAAACAAAAAGTGGGGCGTCTTTTTTTTTAATCTCTCAGAATGCCGATTTTTTTTCTCAGAACTCTGGGGGGGGAAAAGACATCCCCACTTTTTTTTCCACCACTGCCCCTTATCCACTTCCGTAAAAAGTTTTATGTATAAGAATGAAAATATGTGTCAACGTTAGAAAGAAAGAATTTTAGCATAGAAAAACTGCTTGTGTGAATGAGGCAAGTTTATAACATTTAAATAGACTGGTTTTTCTATTTCGTTTTTCTACTCTACCTGAACACTCAAAACACCTTTCCATTTAAAGTTACAGTTGTTCCACACTGTAGAAAAATTGTTCAAAGAAATCATTAAAAGCCCCAAACTATGAAATTCATGTCCATGAGAACTTTTGACCACAACTGTATATGGAAAGCTAAAACAAGACCCCAAATAGCACATAGCAAACACAAATAAAACAAAAATCACATCATCGGCTTAGAAGGTGGAGTTGGGTAGAGGTGAGTTGCATACATAGCAACTTTAGCCAGACTAAAGCCCAATAAATGGCATGGCGTGGTTCATATTTGCCAAATAGGTGTGTAAAAGGGTATCATCTCAAACCAGCTGATGTAGATGTAGGGCTAAAGCTCAAGGCTTCAGATATTTGTTGTGTAAATATTTATAATGAAAACTACGAGACAGCATTTATAAATGGCCACTGCATATTCTTTGTATTGTGCATAAAGATGCATTTGCACGTGTATTTAGTGAACTGCTGCCAATAACCTTTTGCCATTCCAGTGACAAATTCTGAATGTAATCAGCCATTTCTTTACAAAACACGCAGCTGATATAATTTAATCAACAGTATCATTTAAGGCAGAAAAGGTAAGTTTATGCTATAATAATTAACATATAGACCTACCTGGTCTAGAAAATTAACTTGATCACATTATTTTGAATTATTTTGTCATCAATAGGACCCACTTTAAAAAGTACCCTAAGTTCATAAAGTGCATCAAAAGCATTACAATAACACCCATGTGTTATAAGAATATTGATCCGCTTTTCCTTAATAGTATAAGAAGTTTAAATCAAAATACAGCTGCATTTGCACATGAAAACCTTGTTTGTTAATAACATGGTAGTGTATCCTGTATACTACACACTATACATACAAAATAAATACTGTAGCTCTCTACCTTTTTTGGTTAAACGCTAGCTTAATCTAAGACTCTGTAGGTGCCTGCCCTTTGACTTTTCTAACATGAATCTGGCAGCCTAGTTTAAAGAACGATGATCAATTCCCAATTTCCATTTCATGTCTAGACTCAATCTATGTATCCTACAGCAATTTTAAATCTACTCCTGGCATTAAGATACATCTGTCTGCTTTACTCCAACTATAAATGTCTCTCTTTATAGTAGTTTTTACCTTTGAATTTAATCATGGATCCCACCAAAGGGGTCATTTACATGAGCCCAGATTATCAGAATGATCTCAGTTTTAATTCATTAGGCTGTATGTGGATTGTTCGGCCATAGTTCATTGCCAAGTGAAAGTTATTCACCCCCTGTTATGTTTTTCCCCAACTTTGTTTAACACTCGCTATCCCAGTCATTTTTTAAATCTCATTATAATATAGACAAAAGCACTTGCAGATTGTGTATGACATCACTGCCAAACCTTGGACATTTCCTTTCCCATCAGCAGCCGTTTTTCTTTCATTCGTAAAGAATGGAAATCACGAGGGAGACAAAAGCTCAGGAGAAGTCGGTGTGTATTTAGCTGAAATGCTAGAAGTGTATGGAAATGCCCAGTAATTGGCAAGAGATGGCCCCAAACTGATAAAGCTGCTTTGAAGTTCTTATCAGCTTGATGGCATGGACCATTACCCAGTGGAAACACTGCTGTGGCCCAGCAAACCTCTGCAGATTCGGTGCTCAGATAGGACAGCGCACAGTCTACTTTCATGTCCAGTAAACATAAATATCAAGTGATAGCAAAGCACTGCTGCGGTCACATATTTTTTACTGAATTAATTTGCTCTGTGTACAGCGTTGGCTGAGACAGTTCTAGTTTGGCATTTTCTTTAGCCAGCGATGATTTAAACACAGATCCCCTCGAGGCTACCAGGGAGGACTTGCAGACAGAGGTCCAGCAAAAGTGCTGAACGCCAGGGGAGAGGAGGATGAAGACCCAGGGGTCAATGATGGAGTTGATGGAGATGAAGCGGAGAGCAATCAGGTCCGAGGCATGATCATCCTCGCCTGTGGAGTTGATGTACACTCGAATCTGAGGGAGGAAAAAGGAAGCAGGGAGTGAGGATAGAGAGATTATGAAGATTAGCATTCCAAGGTACAATCTCAAAGCGAACATCATGGGCAACTGTCACACAGAGAAAGGCAGATCACAGCTAGCATCCTAGCTCCAAATCAAACATGGCTGAATTTAACCAATTTTTATTTAATGCTGCCTGCATGTGGAAGGAGTATGGAATAATCTTGACAGTGAACGGTGCAAAAGCCAGCCAACATCCAAAGAAGAAATTACAAGAAAGCTTGCCCAAAAGATTTCAGCCTGTGTTGTAGAATAAAAGTGGTAAAAATACTGCTGATGTTCAAGTTTCGTGGAATTGTCCAAACTGTTTTTGCGTTATCGCTCTAGCTAGCAAAATCACTAGTAATGAACACACAACATATTTGTAGTAACTAATGTTCTACATCAGAAAGAATATTTAAATTTCTTGCAACTCTCAAGTACGGGCTCCCATGCTTACAGCCATTCACTCAGTTTACAGACAAAAATAACGATAAAATGAAAGTATGCTTACATAATTCAGTTTTTAGCTCATCCTACCAATAACTCAAGAAATCTCTCTATATCCATTTGTTCATTCCATCACCCATAGCAACAAAATGTAATGCCACCATTTTCAAAGCAGATAGGTAAAATACTTTGGGCCAAAGAACTCTGGAAAGTGCGGCGTTTGAAGAACATCGAAGATTTTCGTCGTTCGGATAAACAGACCAAATATTAAAAATTAAAGTCTGTACTTTCTTGCCTAAAAAACAACTAAAATCACACTCTTGTGGTAGTTCATGATGTACTCTTGTGTCCCCTGTGTTTCACACAATTTTTCCAATTTTTTCATGTTCCAGGATATAAAGTTCCCTCCCTTAACTTTGTTTGCATGAACAAGATTTCTCAGACCAATCTCATATCTACTGATATAGTTAACTACTTGGTTAGGGTTAGGTAATAATAAACAGTTTGGATCTGCAGGTAGGAAATGTGTTTCCGAGTGAAGCACCTTTTAAACTCAACTTAGTTCAAAATCAGAAATGTCTTTTCCGTTTTTGTAAGCTCAGCATATGATTTACATCTGCCTCGGTCTACAACCTCCAACCGTGTTCAAAAGAAAAAATCAAAGAAAGGAAGTAGAAAAATTGACTTTCCAAGTCCCTAACCTACACAGACATTGCTATGATGTGCCTATTTGGCAATCTTTTATAAATAATTGATGTATTATAAAGTACTTGAGCTTTTAAATACAGCTGCTTTCATTAGCACCCCTTGGACCAAGAATGAGCATCAAATTACACTGATTAGTTCCTCCTTTGCAGCTGGAATGTCAGCCACTGCCTTTATTGGCAGGAAGAAGCAGTAAATTCCCTCGGTACATAGCCACAAGGTTGAGAACCAGCATGTTAATACAATCCATGGAAGCTGTGACTAGTCTGCAGGGTTCCTGTCCTCCACCCACCCTTTTCTCTTTCTCTAAAATTCTTTTTTTATTGCTATCTGCATCTTTTTTTTTAGCGCTTTCTCTTTTGCTTTCTACCCTACATTTGTGTTGGCACCTATGAAAGCATTCAATTTATCACCTGGAAATAAAGAGTAATTTCCATGAAAAGGTGTAAGAAAAATCTGCATGTATTTCAAAAATACAAATGATGAAGGAACAATGTGAACAACCTTGGAATAAAACACAAGATGTGCCTTTTGCATGTTATTTTCTTTAAGTGCAAACCCCAGTGCCATTTTAAACAAAGCCAGATGGGATCATTACTCTGATTAGTGACAGTCCTCACCATGTGTGAGAAACAAAAATGCGAGGAGACAGAAATCAGGCTTTCACTGTGAGTCCTCGTTTCTCTCACAGCACCAACAGGAAGTATAATAATAAAGGTGTTGACGTGAGTCTTTGAAAGTATTGATCAGAGAACTAATGTCATCTGTTTCATTCTGAAGAGCAAAATGTTACACAGCCACAGTGTGTGCTGAGCAGATACTGAGTCAGAGGTGATGACATTATTAATTTCGCCCTCATGTTATCGTGTCATTTATTGATGTTGGCTGGCCTTTTCAAATTTAAATGCGATCACAGATAACCACATCATCTGTCCACGAAAAATGTAATATGATCTTGCCATGTGGGTGTGTGTATGTGATATCCTCACTGTGGTCTCACATTGCAATCTGGACACCCAAGAGTATATACAGTATATCATTGTGGCCTTGGGAATCTCACAACCATTTTGCAAATATGAAAAACATTAAATATTTATTCAAGCCCCACCTTCTTGAGCTACAGTCATTATTAGAGAACTGCTCAGTGATGACAGTGACAACATCAGATCTTATCAGTGAAAAGGGTAACGTTTTATCACTATAAATTCTATGTGGCTTGAATGCTAACCTATGACTCTACTTTGAAGGCAAACCTTCTCCCTTTTCAATGTGCATTGCACTTTGATAAGTTGTGCTAACATTCGGCTGGTATTTGCAGACAAACATGAAAAACTACAGGCAACTATGAAAATCTGCTAGCAACCAAAGCAATGACTAGGAAGCTTTTGATGCAACTACTTCTTTGCAACCAACGTCACCCAAGCGACAGCCAGAAACTTCTAGAAACCACTGTCAACCAGTCAGGAAACACATTTTTCCATAGCAACCATTGGCTGTATCACGTCCTATATGGCGGGCAACTCTTGTGCAATATGCATGTGATATCATTTAAGAGGTAAAATACATCCTCCTATGTCCATACAATATTTTGGCAGCACATATAAGCTGGTCCATGTAGATATCAGTAGTGAACAGACTTAGATAAGGATTTTATGATTTTCTCACGTAGAGAGGCAGACTGATATAAAATGTTTCCCTGTCCAGAGATAGAGACAGGTAGATAGTTTTGTCTTCTTATACATCACAAAGAAAGATTACGAGAAAGAGAATTTTACTTGATGCTAGATGTACTTTTAAAATAAGGGACTATCTCACTCTCTGTAAGATAACTCTCTGTAAGTGTGCCTCTGGACTGATATATGGTAAAAGGTTTTCTACATCTTCCTGTGGGTTAATGTGACCATTCTGTAGAAATATGAGGACAGGAAAGGACAGGAGACATGACCGTGACAGCCACAAGTAAGTGATTTATAAATACGTATGTTATTCATTAAAAGAATAATATGTCTGAAACTAGCGTATTTTTTGGACCATAAGGCACACCGGATTAAAAGGCGCACTGTCGATGAACGGGTCTGTTTTTACAGGATTTTAAATTAAAGGATTTTAAGTGCGCCTTACAGTCCGAAAAATACGGTAATGTTATGAAGACTTCAGCGAGCGGTGGTAAAAGGTCTGATGACTCAGTCGCTTAAAATTGTTGCCAAATAATAGCTGAACACGACTGACATGAAGATGCAGTCTTTCCAACAGAATCGTCAGTCACACAGAATTACACTTCCAATCTCCAGAGGGTCAGTATCATCAGTAGGTAAACAGAGAAAGAAACTGCTGTTTAAGATCTCAGGACTGCTAAAGTCCAGAATTATAAGTAATTAAAAAAAACAAAAAAAAACAAAACAGAATTAGTTTGCATCTAATTTAGGCCATTAAGTTACCATAATCATACACCCTAACTAATCAGTTTTGCATGGTAAAATTAGCAGATTTGTCAGTGTAGTCTGGTGGAGTTCAAGAGTTTGACTTCTTGTTAAGAAGTGCTATCTGACACCAGGAAAAGCACTGAAAATGTTCAGCATATAACATACATTTAAACTGATATCAACACATTTAAGTTTACTTCCCAGTCATAGAGATATACATCATCAAATACTTACTTTATTTAATGACATACTAATCAATTTACAGCTTTTATGTAGTGTGTTTTTTGCTGGATGTTTTTGTTGATATTTTCTCTCCATTAAAAGTCAAAGCACAAAAATTTGACAGTTCATTTCTTTGGAAGTGAGCAAACTTACAAATTTAGCAGGGGACCAAATAATTATTTTCCCCACTGCCTTCTACTGTAGCTCAAGTAGATTTCCTTCCTCCCTCGTGTCCTTCTTTACCCTCGCTGTACCAAAAGTCATCCGTTTCACTGAGTTGTCTGTTGAGGCAGTGAAGAAACTGATCCCAGTGCCTTGTACCTGCCTACAGTATTCTGCATCTGGCTGCAGTTGTCTGATAATTGATTCTTATTAACACAATTAGAGGCTGTCAAAATGTTCAGTTTTACGGCTTCCTGTGATGATTATGCTCCTTATTAGGGTTAAAGATATTTTTAAAAAGTCCTGTGTATGAATGGCTTATGTTACAAAAGCACTACAAATTTTAAGTGAGTGGATGTGCGACAGTTTGAGGGATGGACATAATGATCAAACAATAACTGTTAAATGAATAAT
Source organism: Etia nguti (assembly GCA_015106755.1). NCBI lineage: Eukaryota > Metazoa > Chordata > Actinopteri > Cichliformes > Cichlidae > Etia > Etia nguti. Next base: position 10,851 of record VUQG01045443.1, on the reverse strand, counting down.
ACTCCTTGAAGAACACTCTCTGAAAGGCTCTGCTTGTAAGAACACAGCTCATAAAGTGGCTTCCGCCTTGGTGCCGTCTGCTTTTTATATTGTGGCTGATATTACGTTAAGTATAATGCACAACTTGGCAGACACTGCAGAGCTGAAGGTTATGACTCCATATTTCAGGTCAGATCTGAGAAGCAACAGCACACAGGATGGCACTTTAGCACATAACCGATGTCTGCAACAAAGTGCAGGCATCACGTTCTGCTGGGAAAGCTACTCATTTAGCATTTAAAGAACTAAGTGACGCTTAGAAAATCTAATTTTTCTCATATGTCTAAACATGTTTTCACTTGCTAAGCTAGTCAGAAATATCGTATAACAAAGTCTAACAACATTGAGGTTTTGTGTAATGACATCATCTAATCAGAAGCTGTGCTGGATATTTAATATAAATATTTATTTGGGTGATTAGCACTGTCACGACAAATTGGCAAGATGCTCAGGGTGTATGTTGCCTCTTGTCCTATGTCAGGTGAGATGGGCTCCAGCCCCTAGCGACCCTGAAATATTTGATGGATGAATAGATGTCAGTAAATTTTGCAGCCCTATAAATACTAAAACCTAAAAAAAAGGTTCCCTCAGCCTCCTAGTAGATACGTACACCTATGGTACCAATTTCACAATCCTTGGTGATTTCCTTCTTGAGTTCTCACATTCACAAAATTGGAAAAAAAAAAACTTGACCTCTAAAGACTTTTAGTGAATGCACTGGTGATACCAAAGTCCCACGATGCCCGCCTGCCACCCCAACCCCACCAGGGTGACGACAAAACCCGATCAGCCATTTAACCTTTTCACACATAGTGGTCACTACAGTGGACAGCTATTCAAAGGCTGTTTTCTTGTATTTGTATCAGTGCTGATGGTATACTTGCACATAAACCACTACATTGGACCTGATGTGTCACTCCATACCCTTCCACCCACTGGTCGTTTAATGTTACTATAGATGTATGACGTGTTTCATTGTAAGTATTGTTATTTAACCCTGTCATGCATGAATTATGACAACCTCAATCAGGATTGTTTTCTTAAGCATTTTTGTTCATCTTTTAATGTCTATAGATGATTAAAAATACTTAAGAAAAAAATCCTGATTGAGGTTGTTATAATTCATGCATGACAGGGTTAAAAATTGTTGATCTTTTCTTTTTGCCAGTGCCTATTTTGATGAGAATGTGTTACAACAATCATTTCAGTCCATTATTTTTTACATCTAACAGTCATGGTAAATGATTACTACCATCCCTTGAGCAATCATCAGTCACAGATGTTGTTGTATTTGTGTTGTTGTTACAAGTGAAATTTCTAATTGCACTTGGAGAGCCAGATACCCCTGATCTTCTCGTTACAGCCTGAATCCAAATTGCTTCCTGATGACATTACTGACGAAATCCTAAAGGTTGCTTCCAGTTACACAGCGCATTGAAAGTGAAGCCTGCTCTTTGGAAAGATAACTTGCCCTTAAAACATAACTTCTATTTGATGGGGGGTCGGGTGGGGTTGGGTTGTAATCTTGGACATTTGATTTGCTGCTTACTGTTTAAATAAAACTTGAGTATAAATATGTGAATCGCTATGTGATAGCAGAAATCATTAGGCAAAAATATAGCTTGGAATCATAAATACTTTACAAATATCTTGGATTTATTTATTTTTATTTTTCATTTTATAATTTCATAATTCAGAGTTGCAGAAGTGCAGAAGCCTGGCCCAGCTGTAATAAAGCCCTTTCACATAGGAAGTGGCATGTGCTGCGCTGCGCTCTGAAACCCAGTCTTTCCTATGGCTTGTGCTATGCAGTTTCCTGCTGTGTTGAGCAAAGCATAGCGCAAGTTTGCCGGGCCGGGAGCACTTGTGCAGGCGTGGCTCAACACAAATTTCTGGCTGATCATTCAACATAGCCGTTAGTGCCACGCATGCTGCTTCCCATGCGAACAGGCCTATAGAGGCCAAAGAGGTAATACACCCTGAAAAACTCGCCAGTCTATTTTTTTCATCCATCCATCCATCCATTCATTCTCTTCCACTTATCCTTATCAGGGATGACTTTCAGACACAATTTCTCTGCTGTAGCTGCTTAGTGGCAAAGTGCCTAAAGATACCATTTAAGTTTTGATGTGTAGACAAAACACTGGTTTATCCCCTTTTTGTATGCTTGAATGATTCATAGGCCAGTGTTAAGTGGCTTAACAAAAAAATCAAAAATAAGAGAAAAAAAAGTTTAAAAAAAAGAAAAGATGTGAATATTTTAGCAAGCCCCTGCACACAAACTGAAGTGCGTCATCTTTGGCTTTAAAATAGGCAGCAGCTCCACAAAGGCACTTCAGAATTTCGTGTCTACACATTGGCATCAAAGCAACCGATAATCTACTGCAATGAGTACCTGCATTTCCACCACATGTCCACAGAGAGATGGTTACATTTGCATTTGTATCAGATTTCACACAATAAACAGTATCGGCTCTGGGTGACATTTTGACACATTTCTGATAAGATAGCAGTTTTTCAGCAACCAGGCTAAAAAAATACTAAACCGGTTGTATCTTTCAATCAGTACTCGAGATCAGATAAGCTGAAAAAGAGATACATTTACATGAGTTGTATATCAGTCATACCGCTAAGCTAGTTTCGCTTTCCTTTTGTAAATACCTAAACATTGTCTCTAATTTTGTATAAGTGGTACAGTGTTTGTGTTTTAAGAGGTTTGAAATAGTTGTACTGTAGTATTAAGGTAGTGTGATGTAGTGTGAACTTAATAACAAGTACTGTAACCAAAATATCACTATCGCCAAAGTGTATAAAGGATATAAAATATCCAAAAAGACTAGCCTGTAAGCCCGCATGACCAACAATGTAGCACAAAAACTGCAGTGACCTAATCAGGCCAGTCACAAATAGTAGACAACGGATGTTAAACATGTGGTCTGGCAGGCGGAACCAGACCGCTAGGAGTCAATTCAGTGAAGGGTCTTGCAATTGTGAAAATCGTAGGCAGTGAACAAAAAAAAAAAATTATTTATTTATTTTGTCTATGGAAGGAGGCGTTAACCAAAGGAATTTAGAGATGGAGGAGTCCAGAGAACCTAACCATTCTGGTGAGGGTTTACTCTGGATTACTGAGAATAAATAATTGATTCTTTGCAAACCATAATTTTTATTGAAGCAACCCTTCCCATGAGTGATATGGGTAGAGACTTTCATCTAGCCAGATCATCTTCCACTTTCCTTAAAAGTTGCAGATGTGGTTTATTTTTGTTAAATCTGCTAGCATAGGAGAAACATTAATACCTAAATATTTAATATTTCCAAATTGCAGTGGGGTTGAAGGAGAATTATGGAAGCAGCAATTAATCAGAAGAACTGTAGATTTTAACCAGATCGAGTAATCTGAAACTCTTGAGAACGAGTTTATATATGGTCCGGATATATTATGAGGGGTTATTTCCTGTAACATTCTGTGAGATTTTGGTGGCAGAATGTCACCTGCATGTTTTTCATGGCTTCCTGGAGTTGACCTGACGTCAACAGTGAATCAGTAAATGCTGTCTGATAATTTCGCAAGGGTTATGTTATCAAGAAACTGATCAATTTCTATTTTACATGGGTTTATCTGAGGTAAATATAAAGTTTTGACCATCTCTGAATCGAGGAGAGGGCCTAAGGGTACATCTTTCACCATCTTTAAATGCTGTGATTGCAGCCATTCCCCAACTCTCTGTGAATGGTACTCATGGCCATTGATCAATGGGCTTTGATCAATGGGTTTTGATCAGTGGTTATTGATCAATGGTCATGACAAGCCCATTGTTCATTCGGTGGGCTGGTTTCAGTCATAATGCAAATGTACTGTTTATAAGGTTGGGGAAACCTGCAGTCAGCTGAGACTGAAGAAATCACTTGGATGAGTGACGAAACATTTCTCCCACTGGAAACTCTACGTCCAGATGAACAGAATCAACCTTTTGGAACTAGCTATAGTAGTTTCATATGTGTGCAACAGTCACACATCAGTGAAAGCAAACAGACACACGCACACGCACTGCCATATGCTAGCACGTCGCTGAACACACAAAGTTCATTAAAGTAAACTGTGGCAGGACTACCACAAAAATGTTTGCAATGACAAACCTAATCAGACTCTTATATCACTCAAATTTACAGAAATGAGAGAGCACTTTACTTTCAGTGTTTAAGTGAGGGAAGCTCCTGTATATTTATGCAATTTGAGAGAAATTGTAAAGTTTAATAAATTCCTATAATATTTTATGTTGAAGAAAAGCTGATTTGTCCTTGTATTTGTCCAGGTATATTTCGTGAAAAGAAAAGGTGAACTGGCAAATATTGATATCTGCAGGTCACATAAAAAAAAAAGAGAGAAAAAACTCTGAATTGGCTCCTATGGATTCAGTTCAGCCCAACCAAACTGATGAACAAAGGTTATTTGCAGAACAAGACTCCATTGTCACTTACCACTAGTGGCAGTGTACAGATGATAAAGATAACGGTCATGACGACCATCAGGATCAGGTGCTCCACCTCCTCTGACAGGGACAGAAGCTTGCGCTCACTGTTGGATCTCATTGTGGACATCACTGAGCCATTTCTCTTTCGGCGCTGGTTCATCCTATACAGCTGGTACACCACAAAGGCATTACACACTACGATGGCCACCACGAGCACCAGCATAACAGTGGCATACAGAATGGCATAGGCTTTGTTCTCTGGTTTCACTGCATTCATGTCAATGAAGCACCATGTGCCTGGGCAGTATTGTACATATTTCCCAAATCCAGCAAAAGGGAGGAGACAGAATATTGTGCACAGCAAAAGCACCAGCATTATTGTGATGTATGCACACTTCTTGGTGATATGCCGGCTGTACAGGTAGGGGTACCCGATGGCAAAGCATCTTTCTAGTCCTGTAGTGAAGAGGAGCAACATGGTAGCCAGGCTGAAGAAGGTCATACTGGCACCAAAGTATGAACACAAGCTGCAAGTTTTAGGGCTCATACCAACCAGAGTTAAGTTGCGTGAGTATGACAGTTGCACTAACGGGCTGATCAAACAGGTTCCAGTGAGGTCTGTAACCACCAGTGATGCGATGAGGATGTGAAACAAACTACGCTGCCACGTGCCTCCACTCCTTACGTTCCTGCGTCGCCGGATTTCCAAGATCACCAGGGCAGCTACGTTCCCAAAGATGCCTGTAGCAAACATGATGGCACTGATCAGGGGGCTCCCAGGAGGGCTAATGTGGTGCTTGAAGTGGCATGTATCGTGGTCTACATCCATCCTTGAGCAGTTACTTTCAGCCATTCTGTTAAACCAAAAAGAGGAAAAGAGATCTATGAGACTTAGTCTTGGACAACTAAAATTTTTTTCACTATTGATCACACTTGTTTAACGCTTGATCAAAATGATTGCTGAAAAATGTCTTGATAAATCCAACAACTCAATTGATAAAAGTACTTCTAACAGAGTTCCAAATAAGACTAGCAAAATTTAAAATGGGAATTATTATCACACTATCAGTATGCATTATTTACTTTTAGGAAAACAGAAAGACCCAAAGTCCACAATGCACACACAACAGTTCTTAACACTGTACCACCGTGGCCCTCATCAGGATACAAAAGTACAAAAAAATTACTGAAACCGACCATGTTTAGTATGCGCCAATACCACTGTGACAGTATATACAGTCTGGTCCACAAGAAAAATAAAATATAATAAATTAGCACCTGGACTTATATATTTTATGATATACAAGGAAACTGCTGGAACTGCAAAGAACTAAGAACTGTGCAACAAATTATTAAGACCTAGAAAGATGGTGCTGAACCATAAGCTTTGAGTAACAAATTTGGTTAGATTCAAATAAAACTAAATAAACAAACATTGTTATATGTAAGTTGAGTAAAGAGGAATGTGTAATGTAAGTGTAATACAGTGCAAGAAAAGCACTTCCATACACATATTATGTAAAGAACTCAAGAGATTGGGTCCGAAGAGCTATGTAGGCCTAAAAAGACCACTTATCAGTGAAGCTAACCAGAAGAAAGGCTTCAATTTGATAGGGAGTGTAAAGATTGGTCTCTACACCAGTAGAAAAAAAAGTCACATCGTCTAATGAGCCCAGTTTTACCCTGTTCCAGAGTAATGGGAACATCAGGGTATGAAATGAGGCATATCATGAGCCCATCTTGCATAGGCAGTGTTATGATCTGAGGTTACTTCATGTGCCCAGAAAAAAATAGGTCAGATGATTACCTAAATATACTTAATGATTTTTCCATGAATTCATTTCTTTCTTCCCTGGTTGTGCAGATATATCCCGAAAGGTACATACTATCCTTTTAAATTGTGAAAGGGTAGTTTGGGGAGCACAAAACATCATTTTCACATATTGTGGGCACCACTAACTCCAGTCCAAATCTCTTATCCAGGACTTTTAATACAAAGATTTGTTGATTTATGCGTGTAATGTAAATGATAAAATACTGGCTTTAACGATAGAGCAATGGTATAAAATGTACTGAACTAACAGAATTAATGGATGCAGCTCCAGCAGGTACCTCAAACTCTTTGTCACAGTTGTGGCTTAATAAGACAAGAAAATAAGAAATCGTGTTTGGGTGAACTAAAGCACTCGACAACTGCATTAAAACAGTTGGTTATAATGTCCACTTTGACATGAGGAGGGAGCAAGAACCTGTATAGCTAATTTGCTTGTCAACACATGATCTTCACTGCAAAGCTACCTGAATTCTGACTCAGCTTTAGGGAATGCTCTCTATGGGTGCTAAGTTCCAGCAGTTTTAAAATGACTTTCATTTGTTTAACTTCCACTCAATGGTCCAAGACAATCCAGTGTCAGCTGCCAAGAATGTTTACTGGAGTCATTTAAATTCACACCATTTTGACTGAAGTCAATAACGCCAATAACACACGGCGCACAGATTTTCTTTTTCCCCATTTCTCCTTTTTTACATTTGCAAAAATTCCACTAGTTTATGTTTTGGAATTGTGAAACCCAAAGTTGTTCCTCTTTTTCCTCAACAGTTAAGAAATATCAGCTGACAGGCAGAAAATCAGAAAGTGTATCTCAAGCTCTCACACAGTTACTTATACTACAGCTGTGCTGATTAAGAAGCTATTAATGGAGAAATGAATGCATAAACATCACACTGTTTCTGTCTGTATTTTTTTTTTCTAAATCTAGGTCTGCATACTAATTTTGCACATTTACTCCGTTTACATGACTTTCTGTGGGTGTGAGTGCCTTCACTTTCACTGGATGTGTAACAGACTCACTTCCTGAGACTGATTACGCCTGCTGGAGCTTTGGGCTTCAGATGCTCCTGAACTGTTTAAACAGCTACAAAAACAACGTCGGGAGTCTGAAAGATGTGTCCAGGTTGTGGTTCTTGGATGAAGTTCTTTGCTGATTTTTCATGAAGTCAGTTTTTGACAGCTATTTTAAAATATTGAGGAAAATTTGGTAAAACTATGACTGGATTAATTAACACGTTTTTATGAAAACAAACACGCCGGCTTCCGTTTAATTTAATATCGGTGACCTCTTGTAAACAAGACACGGCGGACTGCTGTCTGGTTGTGGGTAACGAGTTTTAAAGTTGATATTTAATTGGTAAAAATGATGTTTGAAGCATTTGACGAAGGCTTTTAGTTACATCATTCACACTCAAGAAAACAACGCGAGTGTCACTCACAGCAGCAACACACATCCAAAAAAATTAAGTTCTCACCTGCTTTTTGACTTTTCTTCACTAGTGTACAAGTTTGTTGTTTATCAATGTCCCAGCCGAGTCGCAATGCAGGCAAAAACAAACAAACAAACAAAAAAACCCAACGTTTATGGTTTCTTTCACTTACGGCGCCGCTCTGGATTCAAGGTAAGTTGGTGCGAGGGCGAGGCGCGCACCGATGTGAGGAGTCAGGCATGAATGGACCCGGGTAAAGGGACTAGTGCGGTGACGTCACACCCAATAGGTCCACCCACCCAGTGTATGCGTGCCCGCGCAAGCCTTACCTTCAAGATACTGTTAAATAGCGCTCACTGTGAGTTCAGCTAAAGAACAGTCTTTGTTCACTTTGGCTGAACTGCAGTCACATGATGATACTTCCCTGTTTAAACAAGTATATAATGTAGCTTCACTTGACAACCGATCACCTCTAAGTTAACGAAAGTACCACAGAGGCGAATTATCTACATTGTTTGTAACACTATATGTTTTTATTTTTGGAAATGCTGCATTATACTAACAAAGAGGTTATTTAATAAAGAAGGGGTTTCACACTAGCCTCCAACTGGCTTACAATGTAAGAAGAAACATGGCCACTCTCCAGATTGTACATAAGACTTTTAAATAAGACAAGCAGGTATTTTGGGGTACTATTGTTAAATAATTTCTTTTTTTATAGCTGTAGCACTAATCTGAAGTAATTATTTTAAAATGTAATCTGCTCCCCATTTTTCTGAAGTCCCTAAAACAATACTTCATTAAACAACTAAAAGCACCCTGACATGTACATGACATTATGATTCATGGTGTGTTTCCAACACTAAAAACAGAAAGAAAAGTTATAGCATGGACTGTTTCCTGTCTGATAAAACGGCGTGTGTGTGTGTGTGTGTGTGTGTGTGTGTGTGTGTGTGTGTGTTCTGCTTTTATCTGCCATGTACAATTAGGTGATAAGACATTCAAAGACAGATATTTGTTTTCCCATATGTAGGGTTTGTGTATTCTTTTGGGGTTTGTTTGTTTTTCCAAATTAACGTACATTTGAGGCCAGTTTCCCAAAGAGATAAATAAAAGTGTTTTTCCTGTATGAATCGGTATAAAAAAACAAACAAGCCAAACAAAAAAACAGTAGAAAGTCTCCACCTCAATACCCATACATCACTTGATAAGACAGATAGAAGAAGAAGACAGAATAAATGCCAAACAAGATCCTATAATGTTCCTTTACTTGAACATGTTGCCATCGTTGGACATTGTAAGATTAAGCACAATGGGGATTTCAGGTCAGTGAGTGCACTGTCACTACAAGTACACTTTTTCACCCTTTACCTTTTTTTTTTTCTTTTTTTTTTTACAATTCATCTCCTCTGGTTTGAAAAGTTTTGTAATCAGCTAAAGTCCCAGAATGTCTAAAGCCTGAGAACAAAGAGAAGCGCAGGGGTTCTCTGGACTCTATTTACTTCCTGCTCAGGCTCAACTATTTACATTTTGTACATTTTGTTGTTTACAGAAGAACAAAAAACCCAGTCGTGCTGATAACTCCAAAAATATGTTTCCTAATGCAGCTTTTAGACATGTTAATGTTGCTGCCATACACCCGTACAACCACAGTATTGTATAAAACATAATCTCCTGCCCAACAACCCAAATTCTAAATGATATATACAGTTTTGACAACTCACACACAGAAATTTTACACACCCTTCACTGTAAAAAAAAATCCGTAAAAATACAGTACAATCTACTGTATAAATGTGAAGGAACTTTGTGGGAAAAAGAACCCCAAAAGGAGGGAAAATGAAGCGCAAGAGCAGCTATTACACTTCTTTCAGGCTTCATCTGGATTTTGGACTCTGGAGTTGGAGAAATTGCCTTCAAATTTCTGTGGTAACTATTAAAACTCATGTTTTCTTTTATTAAAATAATGTTTTTCAAAAGACTCCACGTTTTTATTTAGAAAGAATTTTTAATTTATTGTTAACTGGTTTCTGCTGTCTCCAGACAAGTCAGGAATATTTTGCTGACTCATTTTTAAAATAATCGCTATTTAGGTTTAACATGACTTAAGCTTTCCATTTTAGTTAATGTGGATGGACGATGCAGTGGACAGTGGGAGGAAGCATC
>VUQG01045439.1:0-11759 GCA_015106755.1 Etia nguti | reverse complement strand
ATCAGTGTTTCAGCACTCGCAGGCCCTCAGAGGCTCTTTTGTCTGATGAGCTGCTGTGTTTTGGGGGTTTTTTCCCCCCTTTGCTGTTGTAGCCAGTGTCTCAACCTACCTCGTGTCTGGTGGGACTCGATTCCTTGTAACACCAGACAGAAAATGTGTGAACTTGTTGCAGTGAGCTGTGGGTTAGAGGTGCAAGCAAGTTTTTCCAGCTGTGAAAAAGGCAGTTGCGTCTTAAGGTCGGGGGCTCAAATATAGTCATTTTTTTATGCTGATGATTCAGCTTTTGATTTGCAATTTTTAAAACAAACACACACACACACACACACACACACACACACACACACACACACACACACACACACACACACACAGATACAGTTTAAATTGGATTGAGATGAAATAATCTTGTACAAATGTTGAACTTTGACCCCTACAGTGAGGAGATTAGGTGGCTCTTTTATCCTGCACAGGGGACTTTTACTTTAATTTATCTGGCTCTCTCATTCCCTTAGAGGGAACGGTCACTGCAAATCAATACAAGTATTAATATAAATACGAAAATGATATGAATTAGAAGTTATAGCCTTCACCAGATCCTGTCCTAACAATAAACAGCTCTCCACCTTTCAGATTTTTATGAGTCAGACCTCTGTGTATCAGGTATGACCTCAGGCCCAAAGAAGCTTTTTTTTAGACCTTGTTTATATATTTTTGTCTTTGCATGTTCATGTTCAAGTTGTCTTGGTTTTTTTTTTTTTAAACCTGTTGCAGGTACCAAAGTTCAAAATGAGTAAAAAAAAAAAATATATATATATATATATAAAAAAAAATAAAAAATTTTTTTTTTTTTTTTTTTTTTTTTTTTTTTTTTGTAGTTTACTGATGTGTAGCTAATCATCTGCTTATCTATTAGAATCATCAAGCAAGGGCAATTTATGAGGCACCAAGTAACAGGCAGTAGTTCAAAATAGTATACTGTTTAATTAAAAGGTCCATTAATCTTATCATAACAAAAGAGAAAAAATTAAAAATTCACATTAGTTACTGCTTTGTTTGATGTCATGTTACAAGTTATCATTGGGGTTGCATTTAACATACATTACAGATGATGTGCTACTTCAAGGATAAATGCACTTTGTTTGTAATTTCTATGTAGTTTGTAGTTTGTATTGTTTGAGTTTTAATTTACATGTGTCACTGAGTGCTTCTTTGCTGAGGGTATATACACATATGTGTGTGTAATATCTGCAAGAGATACTGGAGAAAACATGAATTTCAATCAGTGGATAAAAATGATTCTATTGCTACTGTCTGCTGAAGTGCTGCAAAGCACGTGAGTGAAAAGCCAGAGTGCTTCTATGTCACTTGGTTTTTGTGTTCAGTTATAGTGATTGAGCAGCTCAAGTATGTGTTTTTGTTTTCTTGGTGACCAACCAGCTACAGTTAATCCTATGGGATTTCAACTTAATGAACATCATTGATTTCTTTCATTGATTTGTGTTGAGAGTTAGCAACAAGGCTGAACGAGGCGTTTTGACACTAGAAAATGTGTATTATTGTAGAATCTTGCCCTGTAAGTCTATGTGCAATACTGCACAGATAGCATGTTTTCTTCTTATAGGCATAGACCAGATTCATCTGAAAGATACTGGCTAAAAATTGTGCACTACAGTGAATGACATTGCTATTTAACATACCCTTTACTTTATCTGTTCGAAAAAGGTCATCTGTTGGAGATGGTATGTAGAATGACCTCCCAGAATATACATAAGCAGAGATAATATTAAGGGTTAGCGTATTTGTAATACAGTGGCAGCTGTAAAATCGTGTCAGAGCACTTTTATGTCCCATCGTCCACCTGCTCAGAAAATACAATGAATAGAGGCAGCAGCTCAGAGTGCCAAAGCTGTGACCAGCCAGTAACACTACTAGCCCAGACAATAAGCTCCGTGCTCCTGAGGGAGTCACCGTGATGTTGCAAGTTTCACTTTACTGTTTTTGTTGGATTCTGTTGCTTACGCAGTACAGAGGGAGGTAGGTGGGTGTGCAAAAGGGGAGCTTGAAACTGTCCTCAAAAGATACACCAAAATAAATGACCAACACCAACTAGAACAGAGGGCATGCTGCCCACAGAGTCAGTGTTTCTGCATTGTGATCACAATACCCTGCAATAAATATCATTGGAAGATGTAAGGACCACTGTTACTAGAGCTAATAAAGAGATGCTCACTAATGCCTCTTTCCTGCACAATACCAGGGAAAGTAACTAAGTCAAGAAAATTGAATTGCATTGTTTTCCACGCTCTTATCACCATTACAAATCCATGTAAGCAAAATTATTATAGCCAATAAATATAATAAGTAGTATACCCTTTATGATGTTAATGCACACAAAAATATTGCTTTTGAGCAGTTTACATGTTGAAATTGCAGCAGTTTTGAATTTCTTACCATGTAATTGACATTTATTATCTTCACTCACAGAAATTAATAATTATATTTGTTCTCTGCTGTTGTAATTGTGTAATAATGGGCATTTATGTCTCTTTTTCAAGCAGGTTATTCCATCACCACTGATGCACTGACATGACAGTGTGTACCAAGTTGTACCTGACACTGTTCTTCTGATGAATGCTGTGGTTTGCCATGTAGCACAGATATCAATGGTACCTTTTACTTGTAAAAACAGAGTCTTATATAAATCATGATATCGATCTGTCAGTCCCAAAAAACATCCATCATGTTTCATACTGCGTCCTGTGGTTTGTGGGTATAGGTCTATAATCTGCGGACAAAATGCTTTTTTGACACTAGAGAGAGACTGCACCTTTTAGTACCAAGAGGCTCAGGGGAACCTACTTTTAGCATATCTTTTTTTTTTTCTTTTCCTCTGCTACTTGTGTCGTCTTCACTGAGTTACAAGTGTAAGTTAAAGCATGAAGCACATTATCGCTGCCACATAAACATAAGGTATCAGTTACTATCTCAAAAGAAATATATTTTATGTAGACTTACCAAAGTTAACGGGCAAAAAACCTTTTTCCTCAACAGCAGATGCATTTTAGAAAAGACTGGCAGCTTGATTTATAAAAAATGCTGTAGTCACAGGTGAAAGGGACCCTGATATGGTCAGCTTAATCACCTCTATTGCATCACAGTACAATGTACAGTCCCGTAGTGGATTGAACCTTCTGGTTGGGGAAGAGAAAAACTCTGCCCTTTTGTTTTTTGTTTTTTTGGTATTGTGCTTCTTTCTATTTTCATTCTTACAGCTGTAAAAAAAAAATTGAACAATAGCAATAATGCTAAATTATATTGTAATTTCCTGGAGTATCTGTTCACAAAGTGTTCTTTGAAACAGCATCCATAACTTTTCAAATTTTAGATCTTTTTTTTAAAGTGTGCTGTAGTTGATTGCTGAAATAATAACACAAGGCAAGGATTTGTAAATCTCATAAACTCATGTTTGATTCACAATAGAACATAGAAAACATATTAAATGTTTGAACTGAGAAAATGAGAATTTTAAGAAAAAGCAGTTGCCTATTTTGAAGAAACATGTCTGAAAAGCATCGTAAAGAGGCAGTGTTTCTCAGAAGTGAAAATTGACAGAGGTTCAAACGTTGCCGAATAATTTCAGAATAATATTCCTCAATATAAAATTGCATAAACTGACTCACATAATCAGAATCTGAAGAAATCTCTGTGCACAAGGGGCAAGGCTTAAAATCAGTACTGGATGCCTGTTATCTTTGGGCCCTCAGGCAGCAATTCATTAAAAACAGGCATGATTCTGTCAAGGAAATCATTGCACAGGCTCAGGAACGCTGTGAACATAGTACACTGTGCTATCCACAAATTCAGGTTAAAGATCTGTTGTGTAAAGAAGAAGCCATATGTGAACATGATCCAGAAACACCAGCACATTCTTCAGGTCAAATCTCATTCAAAATGGACTGAGACACAGTGTAAAACTCTTCTGTGGTCAGAAATGTGAAACACTATTTGGAAAACATGGACACTGCATCCTCCTGAGCTAAAGAGGAAAAACACCATCTAACTTGTTAGCAGTATTCACTTAAAAAAAACTTGCATCTCTGACGGTACAGCATACGGGGAGTGCATCAGTGTCTGTGGGACTGATAGCTTGCAGATCTGGAAAGGCATATTCAATGCTGAAAAGGACTGTTGAGCAGCTAGAATTCAACATCAGAAAATAACAGGGGAAATATTCCTCTCCTGGAAGTCCAGCAACTGGTCTTCTCAGTTCCCACATGAGGCAGTCTACTAGCGAACAAATCAATCACAAGGATGTTTTTGGCACAACACCCTCTTTGAGACCGATTTCACCCTTAACCACTCACTACCCAGTTGGAGAACAGATCTTTTTCTCTAGCCAGTGGAGATTACCTACCGGTATCTTGGCCTGTGTGACTGCATGCAGCCTTATCTGCATGCAACCAAAGCCCAAATGCACAAATGTGTTTTGTCACTACACCTTGGAATAAAAGCAGACTACAATAGAAACCAAAAACCTCCTAGTATCACAAATTTTGTTCCTTCACTAAATATTTTTCTCAGATTCATACCAAGATATATATTTACAATGTTTATATTATTTTAAATCTCGAATGTGCCATGAAAGAAAGTGAAAGTATCACAGCAGCAGTAATGGCAAAGAATAGATATAGTCAGCAGAAGGAAAAGGATAACTATAGTTGGGTAGGAAAGTCTAAAGCTTAGTTTAGTATTTAGGGAATTTTAGAATAGGAAACATTTCTGTTTTCATGTACTGAAGACATGAAACTTTTCAGCAAACCTTTAATGGAAAATGCTCTTTAAGGCTATGCGAATAGTATGATGGAGTTTACTTAAGTTTTTTGCATGGACATGATCAAAAGCAAAAAAACATTCAGAATCTATCTAGCCACCATTAGCAGTGTTAAATAACCTGTTTAAATCCCCAGTGCTGATGTGTTTGAGTGTCTCTTATGAGAATATCAGACTCATAGAGACCAGAATGCAGCATCCATGATCTTCAAGATGGAATCACTCAAAAGGAACACTGGGCATAAGCACACAGCTCAGCGCTATATGGGCTGACTGCAGCCGAAAATTGGCAAGTGACCCCTGAGACAGGTCAGTCCCAATTCACAGACAGCAAATCGTGTGGAAGGCATTGATTAATGGGGAAGACACATCTCGTTATGGTCTTGTGGTGTCATCCTCTGCCTCCTTCTTACTATTCCCAACCCTCTTTTACTGCTGAAATCAGACTAGTGGCTAAACAGTTCAATAGCTGATCTTATCCTATAATTAATTGCACCACTCAGGTCTGATACTCTGGTCTAATTTGTGAACAAGTGTAAGGTTATATTATTATAGAATTAGGATAGGCTACTTACAGTTAACAAAATTAATTATAGTACTGGTCTGTTATGTAAAAGGATAATAACATGGATATATACACATGGAATACAGACAGTGCGGTAAGTTATCACTGCACTAATTGGAAAAAACAAGTTGTAATCATAACCATAAAATATATTTGGACAATTTTTTGTGATTCACCCTGAACCTACAATATTTACAGTGCTATGGATACAATAATATTAGGGAAAAAAGAAACTTTGTTTACTGTTTGTGTATTATATAGACTTGTAACACTACCACACAGAGTTACTGTTTGGTAAGATGTTTTATTTTTGACTGGTTTTTTTTTTTTTCTTTCTAGTTAGAAAGTGAGAATGAGAACATACGCTATTCAAAAATAATTACTTAAAATTCACATATTTCATGTGCAATTAGTTTTTGTTTGTTGAAAGTGTTATGAAGGACACTTCACACTTTGCCCTCTTTTTTTCACAATACACAACATATGATGTTAACTGTATAAGCTGCAACTGGCCAAGTGTGCCAGAAAAAAATAGAACAGTGGGTAATTTAGGACTACAATATATGATTTTGGCACATTGGGATTACTGGAAAAGTGGCCACCATGACAACAAGTACTATATTAATGAAAGAAATAAAGATACATAATTAGATTTGTATATTAATGGGTTAAGAATCATCAGATCCAATTAGTCTACCAAATTGAGAAGGCACTTAAATTATACAGAGGTACATACATTATTCATATGGTAGAGAAAGACATGCACAAAATAAGTAAAATTGTAGAAGAGTAAATGTTCTCTGCAGGATCTCTGGCTTCAGTTTTGATTTGTGATTGCTTGCCCTGCTGTCGTGTTCTGCTGTGCGGCAGGCAGGATGTGGACCCAAATGCAGGACTCAACACACACGGGAATAACTTAAAGAGTCAGCTTTAATTGCGCTGTATAAAAAAATACACTAGAAACAAAAATCAAAAGCCAGAGAACTAGAAGCTAAGGATAAGGAACTAAAACACTGGGAAACTAGAAACTTCAAATTAGGATGGCAAGGAACATGAAGGAAATACACACACAGCACATAGGAGTGTAAAGACGCAACGACAGAGAGAGGAAAACACAGAGCTTAAATACACAGAGGGATAACGAGGGAACAAGACACAAGAGGAGAGCACAGCTGGGAGTAATCAAACATGACGAGACCAACGGGAAGCAAAACTAGATACAGACATGGGGCAAGGGACCGTCAAAGTAAAACAGGAAACATGAGAAAATCTCAAAGACGCAGACTAGACACTGAGACATAGACATGACATGATGCGTGGAACACAGGGAAGGCAAAGAAACAGGAACCTAAAGTCTAAGAACTAAGAATAAACACAAGCAGAAAATCATGAAAGGCAATAATCCAGGAATATAAATTAACCAATAAACACAAAACCCTGGGTCACAGACCCGTGACACCTGCTGACTTTATAGTAAAATTTTGAATGTTTCTGAACTACTGGAACACTTAATAAAGTAAGCACATTTGTTTTATGATATCATAGCTACAGACTATAAACAAAAAACAAAAAATAATAATTTTACTGTTAATTTTAAGTGATTAATTTTAATTAATTAATTATAATTTAGTAATAATGCAGCACATCAGTTTATTGTCAAGCATTCAGAGGCTCTAGTATTTTGTATTATTATCAGGTTCTAACAGCTATAAGTAAACGATTGCATACATACATAAGGCTTTCTGTATTCTGTGATATTCAAGCTCTTTCTACACACAATAGATATTTAAATCTTCAGTACATTTTATTTATTTATTTTTAAACTCTTGGACAAATGCCACCATAAAAATGTCTGCTCTGCTGTCCACAAACGCAGTCAGCTTACTATTGTTTATGACCTTATTTTATTGGCCCTCTCAATAGCTGTGACAACTCCGACCGTTATTGAGTTCGGCTTGTTTTCACTACATCCTCTGCAAACTTTGACACTTGATTTCATTGAGGCAAATAGGATTTGAAAGGTGGGGATACAGGTCGCAGGCTGCTCTTCTTCACATTGTCTACCTGAAAAATCCCTCTATAGCTCTATTTCTCCTTCCTCTAACTTCTCTCTTTGTCATTTTGGTTGATAAATTTAAAGCTATTTTAGATTAAACTCTGAAATAGTTTATTTTAGATAGATTATCGCTATTGCAAAAACATATAAAAACAAAAATATTTGTGCATTATAAATCTGCTTCTGCGTATTTTCGACACTTTGTGTTCTTCTCGCTTGTTCAGCTTTGATTTTTGTTTACTTGCAATTCTATTTCACAGCAAGATCACTTTGAAATTAAATCATTTTGAGAGAATTGTTATAAAATCTTTTCAAGTGTCAACAGCAATGACCCTTTTAATTATTATCAAGATGAATTAAAACTGTTTTTTAATTGTG
This sequence comes from Etia nguti, assembly GCA_015106755.1. Lineage (NCBI taxonomy): Eukaryota > Metazoa > Chordata > Actinopteri > Cichliformes > Cichlidae > Etia > Etia nguti. Next base: position 3,930 of record VUQG01045439.1, on the reverse strand, counting down.
TTTTAATGATTAGCCATAGCTCTCCGTGTTTTCTGAGAGCTTTACGTATTTAAAATCAAATAACAGGTACGTCTATGTGGACTGGCATGGCTAGAAAAGCCTTTTGCATATATAAAATGGATTGCCTTCTCACCTTCATTCACCGCTTCACAAAGGCAATGGGCTACACTTCTGCTCAGTGTGTTACGAGAGGTGTGGCTAATCTGTCATTCTTTGCTCTCCAAGAAAGCAAGAAAGTGCAGAAAATGCCCTAAAGACCCATACTCAGAGGGAATTTTCTTCCTTCAATGCTAAAACCACTTTGCCCATGTGCAAAGGCTATGAAAGGCGTAGTTTACCAGCTGCTCATTTGTGTCTTGGGGTGAAAAGATGATGAAGTGAGACTTTTTTTCTTTTAAAGTAGCCTGATTCAGGTTGACAACCCTTTAGAATCTGCCATATAATAGTCTTCTATCAATGTAATGCACAATAATGAACTGTCATGCAACATCCCAGCTGTGTATAGTCACAGTGCAAAAGATCACACCAGTACCAACCTAGCTCTGATATTAGTTGGACATTGGACAGAGCAGAAAAAAATAAAATAAAAAAATAAAGATGGTGCCTAGCTTGCTATTGTTTTATTAGACATGCTCTGCTTGAAGTTGTTTTCGGTTAACTGGTTAACTCTGCAGTTCTGTTGCTATACTTTTTGGTCAGTGAATTGCAGCCACATATCTGGACTGTGACTCAGACATTTCCAGCAAAGCAAAACAAAAGATGCCTGAAGGCATACTAGCTGGTCCTTCGAGACAAATAAAATCAATGACATTGATCATGCTTGGCATGCATGGTAGCAGAGTTTTAGTCCTTATCATTCTTGCTGTCATTTTAAGTACAGCAGAAGAATGCATGAGGTGTATAGACTGCTTGAAGTAAATCTCTGGGATAGTATTAAAACTGTGTTACTATTATTGTCTAGATAATTTTAAATATCTCAATACAAGAATAGAGTGAATATTTTAGCCAATGAAATGCCTTTTTTAGATCAAAACCTACATTTTCTGAAGCATGCATTACAAGGTCAAACTTAGTTAATAAATGGGAAAATGGTAAATAAAAAAAGTGGACAAAACATGCGCTAAACCAGCCTGGAAACTCTCACAGGTAGTGATATTGTAAAAAAAAGAAAAAAAAACTGTATGTAGATAGTGGACTCAAGAGTGGGTGTCAAACCCAAGAACCCTGGTGCATGATTGTGACTGAAGCTTGTGTGGATTAATAAATAAAAGCTACATGAGATGGTATTGTAATGCTGTTGTAGCATTCCATCACAGACTCTAGATTTAACAATAGATACAGAAGGAGACTGCAAGCATCAACACCACTGGGGAATCTCTAGTAATGGCAAAGATAATAATCTATTCAGTTCATCAGGAAACTGATAATCTAACTGCTACTGAAACCGTTGTTTCAATAACTCAGTTTTAGCTTCGCTGGCAGATCTCAGGTTGATATTAAAACCCAAGTTGACCCCATTCTATCCCTGCATGCTTTATTTTTCTCAGTTCTGACATTTTTTCTTAAAATCTGTATTCCTCTGTGACTCACATAAAATGATCAGGTATAAATCAGTTTATCGCAGAATAAGAATTTAAAAAATACGCATACAGTGTGGTACAAAAGTCTTAAATTACCAATTATTCCACTGGCTTCCAAAAAGCCAGACTTCTTGTAATTTTAAAGTCTTGTGCAATAGTTCTCCAGGATTTCTGAATGTCTTTCAAACTATTTCTTTGCACTTTGGCTGTAATTTCACTCATTTTCAGCCACAATCCTTGCACCTGACTATGAATGCTGTTTTTTGACCATTTAACATCTTTCTATGAATAATTCAAGCATAAAAAGGCACCTAACTGAGAGGATACCAGTGTTGTGAGAACAAAACGTAATAAAACTTAATAAACAATCCATTTTAAATTTGATCTTCGGGCACTTTGGTACTAATAGCCTGTTAAAAAAGTGTCAAGGGTGGATGTGTAGCAGACATGGGTAGAACCCAAAGGTAGGACTCAGGAAATATGAGAGGTAATCTAAAAGCAGTTTTATTTAACTTAAACTAGATACAACAATAACACTAGTCAGAAAACACAGAAAACCAAATTTATGAACCTTCAGGGAAACCAAACTACAAGGAAGGCCACAACCATAAGGGACTACACAGAGAGGACACAATGAAAAAAAGGGAGAGTCAGACAATATATACACACCAGATAATTAAGCTGAACTGAATCAGAGTAACAAGACAAGGGGAAGTAAAACTAAACACAACCCACATGAGACAAGGGACTATCAAAATAAAACAGTAAGTAACAAACACTGAGACAAGGACTAAGAAGTGAACTTGACAAAGTTAGAGTCTATAAACAAACACAGAGACATGATTGACTGGGGAGACAGAAATGAAACACAAAATGATTACTAAAGGTTACATAACCCAATGAGAAACATAGACTGGAAAAATAGGCAAACTAACATAATCATGGACCAGAAAGATATATAATAAAACTCAGAGGCACTAAGGATTACAGAACATAAACAGCAGACTATGGAGCTCAAACACACGACACGTCTTACCTTGAATGAACCTAAAATTGGCAATATATTTGGTATAATAATTTGGCGAATAGGACCTATTCCCTCAAGGATTTTCTTGACTTGGATCAGTCAACTCCAGATGTTTTGTCAGATTTTTTGTATTACCATTAATTTATTTTTGTCATGAAATGATGAAGGAATATACCTCTTTTGCTTGTGAAACAGCCTGTCAGTCAGTTGTCCAACTACTTTTGAGCCTGAGGCTGTAATATCCATGCAGTTAATACAATATTTTTTCGTTAAATCCACGGCATTAAAGCTGAGAGTCTACACTTCAATAACATCTTGATTACTGATTTTAAAATTAACTGTGGTGGTATGTGAAAAATCTGTCACTGTCCAGAAGATTATGGACATACAGGAACTGTAATTATTGGTGTCAGATATGGCTAAAACCAAATATGAAAATTACTTTATTCATTTATTAAAATTTGTTCAGTTTTCAGTTTATTTGTATTCAACTGTGATAGTAATTGATTTGTGGTGTAATAAGAAACATTCCAAGTTCCGTGTTCTGACTAAAGCTCAGTAATACTTTATGTCACCTTGCCCTGCCACCTATCATTCTGAAGAGACAATACGCTATTATTTTCTTCATTTTCCTTTGCTTCCTTTAACCTTGGACTAAAAGGGCAGTTTGACATAAATTTAAAGTATAGTGTGAAGTCAACTCATCTCAAAGGTTTTACTTCCATCAGATCTGTTTCATTATGGGTCTGGTGAACTTTCACCAGTGTAAAAGAAAAATAATAAACTTTTTTTGCCATTAAATGACATGTCAATGATCATTTTCAAAATGATTTCAAAAACCATCCCTTCTCAACATATTCTGCAAAGTTGCACACTTTTAGTACCTCCCTGTTTAATCTATCAAATGCATTGTCCTCCTATTTCAATCTGTCTTGTTTAGCAAAACATCTTAAAAAAGTAATTGTGTTTTATTGTTTGAACTGTTTCACAGCATATGATGCTGATATACAGGGTGGGCCATTTATATGGATACACCGTAATAACATGGGAATGGTTGGTGATATTAAAGTCCTGTTTGTGACACATTAGTATATGTGAGGGGGCAAACTCCTCAAGATGGGTGGTGACCATGGTGGCCATTTAGAAGTCGGCCATCTTGGATACAACTTTTGTTTTTTCAATAGGAAGAGGGCCATGTGACACATCAAACTTATTGGTAATGTCACAAGAAAAACAATGGTGTGCTTGGTTTCAACGTAACTTTATTCTTTCATGAGTTATTTACAAGTTTCTCTTTGTTCACAGCCATTGACATGTTGAAGA
>VUQG01045436.1:28036-50736 GCA_015106755.1 Etia nguti | reverse complement strand
CAGCCTTGTGGGATTTTGAACAGCTGTAGCCGCTTCTTGTTCTTCGATAAGCCAGGTCCGAGCCAGCTCCAATCAGCCAGAACTCTGTTACCGTAGTTCCGAATTGGTAGATGTCGTTCAATGTCCTCCATCGAGTTTGTCGCCAGACACACGACGCAACCGACCATCGAGTATCCAGCAGCAAACCTCTCCGCAGGACAATCGGGCTCTCCCAAGCCCAGGAGGGTGTCAATTCCGTTAAGGGACCAGTTGATCAAATCCATAATTCTTCTTTAGGTTTTTAGAGAACAAGTCTGGGAGACTCTCTTAGGGTTAGAGAATAAGCGAGACAATACAAAAGACATGAGAAGCCAAGCAGGAAAGATAAGGGAGAGGGAGAAGGAGAAAAACATCCCCACACCATGATGTTTTCACCTCTAAACTTCACTGTTGGTATGGTGTTTTTGGGGTGATATACAGTGCCTTTTGACCTCCAAACATGGTGTGTATTATGGCATCCAAAGAGTTTATGTTTGGTCCTCTGAATGGACTATATTTCCCAGTATTTCACAGATTTGTCTAATTGTTGTTCAGCAAACTTTAAACATGCTTCAACATGCTTTTTCTTCAGCAATGGAGTCTTGAGTGGGGAGTGTGCATACAGGCTGTGGTGGCTGAGTGCATTTACTCATCTGATAATTCTTTTCACTCCTCCTCCTGAAATCTTGCATTTAGCCCCAGTTAATGGCCGGTTCATTGCGAAATGATCTTCTTTCCACTTCCGGATTATGACTCCAGCAGTGCTCACTGGAACCATCAGTAGTTTAGAAATTCTTGCTGTAACCAATGCCATCAGGGTGTTTTGCAACAATAAGGTTGCAAAAGTCTTGAGTGAGCTCTTTGGTTTTATCCATCCTGATGTGTTTCTTGTGTGACACCTTGGTAATGAGACACCTTTTTATAGGCCATCAGTTGGGACTGAACCAGCTGATATTAATTTGCACTAAGTGTAAGAATTGCTTTCTAATTACTGATAGATTTTAGAGGGTGTCATGAGCTTCCATGCCTTTCTGCACCTCCCTTCTTCATGTGTTCAATAATTTTTCCCTGTGTTAAATAACTGAATTTATTCACATTGCATGTGTGGACTGGATGGGTTGTTACCAACATCTGGTGAGAATTTCATGTCCACAGCATCTTTAGAAATATATTTACTTTGAAAACCAGTGTTGTGTTCCATACTTACTTTACCTGCTGAACATAAGAAAAAGGAAAGAACAAAAAATGCTTGATCACGGTCCACAATGGTGTCCTAATTACTCTAATTAATTTCCTGGTGAGAATTTAACTATTTCAAGCCTGGCTGAGGAAACATCTTGCAGGCAGCAGTACGGATAGAAAAAAAACAGACAGATCCAGTCCATTTATGATTTCCTTCGCTGAGCAGTTTGGTCAGTAACATGGCGAGAAGAAAGCTGCGTTTCCAGGCAACAGGCCATCTGTTTTCTCCCACCTCTCAAAGTTATATCTGTCTTGTTCATTTTTCACAGAATGAAACACATTTCTTGCGATGTTCGTCCGTCATGATAAAGTGAGGAGTATCATAGTTGCCCTGCAGTATCCTGGATACTGTAGTGTGCTAATAGAACCCCAGAGACCCAACTGCTGCACTTCTGGATGATGGACAGTAGGGGAAGCCATGGGAGGGATGAAGGTGGTTTGTCTGGATGGAGAAAAAGATAACTGGTGGGAGGAGATGTGGAATGAGGGCCTGTGCAGCATGTTGCCATCATGTCTGGACAGCACAGAGACCTGGCTCAGTTGAGGAAGCAGCATGCTCCATGCTGAGGCTGACTCAGTGCATCCAGGCTAATTAAACCACAAGGGGATAAACAAGGGCACTGAAAACTGGAACCTGCTGGGAGAAGGAGTTCCACATGCTGTCAGGGTGGTGGCAGAAGTACAGCATGTTCAAACTGAAATAAAACCAAAAGGAGGTTTGGGTGGAATCCTGCAAAACCCGGTGTAAATAGAAAGAGATAAGGAGTGAGAGGACGTGGAGTTTTTGAAGATAGTTGGGTTTTTTTTTTAAATATCCAAAACTAATGTCCATCTGCAGGGCTGTGCATTGCTTGGCTAGCTTCTGGAAACTCCCCTGTCTGCCCTTCCACCTGTTTTAGCCGTGAGCTGGTCATTCAATGTGCTACAACGTGGCACTGCTTGCAAAACAAGCCTCCCTTAAACAGTCACCCTGGATCAAAAATAAGATATTTACGTGTATCTCACTAAATAGGATAATTAAAACTCCACTATTTTACAAAATAAATTAAAGAGGTTTCAGTGTTTGAGTTGAAAAGTATTTGAATATGTATTATGATCAGTAAGACGTCTACTTTCTCAAAGGAAAAATATCCCCACAGTAAATGAAGATGCATCAAATGAAAATATTTTGAGAAATTTGTTTAGAGCCTTACTCAAAGTGAATACAACAGCAGTCGTGCAACAAAAAGTGCTTGATGTGGGCTAGAAAAGCTATACAAATAAGTCTTCTATTCATTCAAATCCTTGGGTATTGAGCTCAGTACAATGCAATACTTTTTACTTTTTAAAAAGACAGGAATGGTAATAACATTTTTCATCTGATTTACAAGTATATTCAAGAAGAGATTTATAGTTGTTTGGATTAAAAAAAACTGATGACTGTCATCTCATGCATTTTAAAATTTCACATGATTGATTTGGAATTTCTCGGTATGAATCTGTCCCTAAAGAGATTTCATCAGGAGAAAAAAAAACACAAATCACTTTTATATTTATTATGTCTAAATTAAATAAAGTGAATAAAAAAATACCATCAGCCCAAAGGCTCAGTTTGGGCTACAACTAGGGAAATAGCGTTTTTAACATTGTAATGATTTTTACCATCTGAAATTCACTTTGCAAGAGATCAGTTAAAAATATTCCCATAACACAGACAGACAAATGAATAAACGATGGAAAGAAAGAAAGAAATAACTTTGAGAGTCAACTCAAACAAGTGGACTCTCAAGAAGTCCACTTGTTTGAGTGGATTATAATAATGTTTCGTAAGCTGTGTAAAATGTATTTTATGAGATATTGCATGCTAACACTGAAGCTTCGAACAACACAGTTTTTGAGGTATTGAAAAAAAAAAGGAAATCAAGCTTTTGCCCAAACCAGGAATGACTGACTCATAGGTGGATAAATCTAAAGTGCCAGTGTTGCCTGAGTTCATATGGCATCCTGGATGCAATCACATCAAGGAAAGAGGTAAAAATCAGTCAAGGTAACTAAATATTGCTGTTGCATGGATCATATAATCAAGCAAAAGGCTACAAGTAAAGAAAAAAGTGGAAAACAAAATGAATCCTTCATTTGCAGGAACATTTGAAATCGCCTCGTTTAACTATAGTGGTCTTGTTTTTAACCTGGTACTGAAAGGGAAATCAATCAGTAATAAACTTATTTTTGAACATCATGGTGAGCATGTTTCCAGGCCTACCTGTGTCGCCCCATACAGGCAGGTACTCATCTTGCTGGATATCGAGCATGATCTCCAGTCCGTTTCCAGTCCCTCCCTTCATGGTGGTGCGCAGCGTCTTCCCCTCCTCTGCTGCGTTGAACATATAGCACTTCCCATATCTGGTGAACACCTAAGCGAAGACAGAGAGAACTGATGACTTACGATTTATTAATCATAATACAGAGACCTCAGACTATAAAAATATCACTGAAGTAGAGACATTTGGCTGCACACCGAAAGGTCTAATTTAAAAGGGGATTTATTTCACACCAAAGGCATCAATTTAGCAATTAAATTTATATCTATAGAATGATAACGAGCTACGATTAGATTTTTCATGAGCCTAATGTTTCCCCCTGAGTTGTCAATTATTATGTATTTCAATATGAATCTATAAAAGTTTCTGCTTGGTTCTCCCTCTTATGATAAACACAGTTATGACACTGTCACTACACATCTGTGCACATTATCTCACTATTTGGAGCAAGTCAGTCTACTGTGACATGTTGTCATTTTGCATGTGCATGTAAACATGTTCCATGGCTGCTTTTATGAGCATGAACCAGTGCAATTGTAAATCACCTTCGCTTACACAAGGCGGAATACAACAAGTGCTACATTCACTGTGCTAGTGAATAAGCAGTGGAATTAATATTACATTTCTGCTTTTGTGGTTTCCTGTGGCTTTTTCAGATGGATATGGTTTGACAGCATCCATATTGCTTTTGGTAAAATGCTGTTTGCAGTTTGGTGCATCTCAATGATAAAATGTTGTGCTGCTGAACTTCTATCAGTTCTTCTTTTTATTCAAACACTATGTTTAAAAATCAAAAAATTGCTTGGTATCAAACATTATACAGGCTAAATTTTGATTGCACATGATGATTGCTGAGGTGAGGGTCAGAGGAAGTACTCTCTTCTGCTAGTACACCAAAAGCGCAAAAATGGAGACGATATTAGATGACAAATTCATACACAAACACATTATTATGAGTGATGGAGCTGGACGTGACCGCTGAATCGGTATGTTGCCTGATTTTCACCAAACACAACATTTTCTGCTACAGCACAAGCATTTGTGCCTTGTAAGAGGATGTCACGGAGGAGGTGTAAATTTTCCCTCGGGAAATGACGAATTATAAGAAAATCTACACTAATATGAAACAAAGCATCTGTCTACACACGAGACAAGGACATGAGGATATAGAAGATGTTGTGTGGTGTATGAAGCTAAGGTTGCCCAGCAACACCCAGACCAAAATGACACACGAAAGCATTTTCAGGTGATTGAGAACTCAAGCAAGTGCTTCACATCGAGGGTACAATGCTGACATCTAAGCCGTGTACACACTGGAAGCGATTTGTTTGCCGCGCATCACTTTGAATCTGCCACTTGTGACATTCTCGGCTCTGGTTGCCTAGGTGACCGTCTAATGTATTTACTTGCAGGTTATATGTCAATCAACGGTATTCTTTACTTTAGTAGTCTCTTCAGTTGCTCGCCTTAAAGTTTACTGCAGGTCCCGCCAACTTTGCATCGGCAGCAGTTATTTCATCTGTAGTCACTTGAAGTCTGCAAATATTATTCACTTTCTATGGACTTTGGTTGCAGCATCACCACAATTCGCTTCCAATATGTTCATGGCTTAAGGAAGCAGTATCATACATACACCATACACAATCTATAGCGAACCCGTTAGAATAGGGAAAAAAAAAATCAGAAAATCTTGATAACAATCAGGAAAACTGCACAAGGAATGAGAATGAACATGCAACAATCCTGATTGAAATGCAGAGAATATGGTTTGTCCTGGAGTAAATATTAAAAAAACTTTAAAAAAAATGAAGCATCCCGTTTTCAACATTTTTAAACTGTTTTTTTGTGTGCACTGTGTTTGGTCAAATTGTATTTTTGTCCATAGTGCACACACAGAAACACAACACTGACAGTTAAAGTGTTGCTGTTTAGTATGTCTACGTGAAGGTCAGCCTTGGCATTAAATACATCCTGCTAGAGGGGCACGTTCCTTCATTTCCACATCATCTACCTTTCTTTGTACAGGACAGTTGTTCACAGCTCTAATTTGCTAAAGCCCAAAAAAAAAAACAGCCCAGAGAAACATGCAACACGCACAAATCCAAAGGCAATGTTCTGCATAATCACTTAAAAGTAGAGAGTGTCTGGCCTGGACTTGAACAGGCCTTCAGAGAATGTCTTACAAACTTTTTATTCCTTTCATGTGTGTGTGCACAGGCAGGGAGAATAAACAACGCAAAGTCACATTCCTAATTACTGTATGTGGACAACAGTTTCTCCCTTCACTAATATCTCTCTGTGTGCCCCTCCCCCTCCCCGTTCACCAAAAACCAACTAATGGCTTCAAGGCTTTTATGAATAATAGACTGAGTTAAAATTGCAGCTTATTTGAGTAAGAATGTGTGTTAGTTTGTGTGTAACACAAGCAATGATAGATTACATGTGATGAATAGCAATCACTGTAACGACCATCAACTTTAAAGCTGCAAATGACTGATTGAAAGGAAGTGACTGAATGAAACAGTTTAATAAATCAGGAGCACCACTGTTCTCTGAACCCTAATCGGCAAAATAAAAAATATACCCATCAATATCACAAACACCTCTCACTGTGATTTAGTACAATGCAACAGCACCACTGACTGCAGTCTTTAAAACTATAACAAAGCCTTGAATATTAAACACTTGTCTCAAATACTATTGGCAAACGCAGAACAATGTAAGCTACAATAATGGGCTACTTTAATAAAGTACACTGGTTTAACTTTGTAACCTACACATCCTTTTATTGTGAAAATGCTTTTTTAATAAAGGTGTTAAGTGGAAAAGAGTGTGCTTGTTATGATGTTCCCACACTCTCTTTGTGCCGTTACAAGCTGCCCATGAAAAAGCTGCAGATGAGTAAAACAAAAAGGAGCAGAGGCCATAAAGCAGGTTGTGGTTGAACTGGGTCTGCTAACAAGCCCTAAACTTGTTATAAGTGAGCCACATCACACATATTTTACGAGTGCCGCTTGATTAGCGCCTCACAGCGAATCCTCAAGAGTATCCCAGAATACTTCACTGTACTAACTCCCACACTGATATTTGCTCACAATTTGGAAACGGTCGAGATAATGAGAATCATTTCGATTATCAGCTGCAATCTGTGGTCATATGCAAATATCCAGATAACACTCAGACACAGATAATGGTACCCCGTACTTCCTAAAGCTGACCTTCAAAACCTGAGAGATATTTTAAACACCTTGTAGGGACTTTATTAACATCAGCGGCTGAAACAGTACACTTGTACCCTTAGTAAGGTTGTCATGGTTCTGGGTCCTTTTGCCCAGCATTTTGTGTTTTCTTGTATTCTTGTGGTATTTTGTATTATAGGTTATATTCTGGTTCATTAGTAGTCTTTAGTTATTCTATTGGGAGTTTCTTATATTCCCTGTTTAGCTCCTTGATTTTTTAGTATTTTCCTCTTGTGTCTTTGCCCTCTGTGTGTCTCTCTGTGTGTGTCTGTGTTTATATAGGTTGTGTGAGTTCTTGTGTCTTGTTTCCTCCTCGTGTTTCATTCCGTTTTCCCCTGCCTGCCATGCTTATCCACGTTTCCCCAGTCAGTCATGTCTCTGTATCTGTCTGCGCCTCTGTGCGTTTTTTCCCATTACTTCCTGTTTTACTTTGGTAGTCTCCTGTCTGTGTGCGCCATGTTTTGTTTTGCTTCTCTTACTTTGAAGGTACCTCGTCTCATGTGTTATGTTTAGCTTTTTGCGTCCTGTCTCGTTGTGTGTAATTACCCCTCAGCTGTGTTCCCCATGTGTTTCCTGTTCCCTAGTCATTCCCTGTGTATTTAAGCCCTTTGTTTTCTTCTGTCCAGCGTGGCATTCTCCTTCATGGCTGTGTGAGTCTCCCTGTGTTTCCTGGTGTGCTCAGATTGTTAGGTTTCCCAGTTTAGTTTTGTATTACTTTTTCAGCAGAAAAAGCTGTGTTCTTTAAGTCCAGCCTGTGAGTCTGCTTTTGGGTCCTATCCTGCCTGCTGCACACAGCCGCTTCATGACAGTGTATTTCTGCCAGAAATATGTGTTGTGTGAGAGCACAGACTGTCATTAGCATCACAGCTAGGTCCTTTATCACACATTAGGTAAAATATTTACAAAACCCTGTTATAAAAACCAATTACTTTCTTTTTATCTTCCCAAACTTTATTACAAAGTTCAAATGAGGGATTTCTGCTTTTCACATTTAATTTCTTGTTGTTCAGCTGCCACGCTTCATATGCATTACATTGAAACTGCTAACCGTGCAACAAGTTGGCGCGGTGATTAGCACTGTTGCCTCAGTGCGATTCCACCACCTGGAATCTCTGGAGTTTGCATGTTCTCACCGTGTTTGTGTGGGTTCTCTTCAGGACATGCAGTTAGTGGGGTTAGGTTAACTATTAATTCTAAATTGTCCATAGGTGCGAATGGTGGTTTTCTCTATGTGTTAGCCCTCTCCAGGGTGTACCCTGCCTCTCGGCCTATGGTAGCCCCGCGACTCTGACAAGGATAAGAGGATGGATGGATCCATCCATTGATGGATGGATGAAACTGTTAATTGTAAAATAAGGGCCTGTTACAGACCAGCAGCAACCCCCCCCCCCATCTCTGCCTGTCTGTGAAACTTTCTTTGTGATTGCCCTTGATGTGTTTTATCTGATTTTTAGATCATTGATAAAATCCTGTTTTCAATAGTAGGTAGCACAGAGTATGTTACTAAAACTGTTGTTAAGACAAAATCTTTCTGACATCATGTTGAATTTATAACAGAGTGTAACTTCTACTTGGTGAAACAGTTTTTAGCACAGAGCTGCGTTCATGAAAACTCCGACATCAGAATATCAGTCCTTTTTTTATCTTGGAGTAACTGCGAAAGCATGTAATCTTCTCTTTGAAACAAACTGAAGGTTTCAACAGAAACAATAAAAACTGAATATCAAGTAGGAAAACCTTAAATTTATGGAATGCGCATAGTAGTATAGACTGCATTTTTTTGGTAGCCTTCTAATGTCCCGTTTTTGGGAAGGCACCATGAGGTTGCTTCTGTTTGTTGACATTTCCAAAAACCCAGGCCAGCCCCCACAAAACTCAGCCCGAAAAGTTGATAAGAGTTACACATGCACATCTATCAAGTTAACACTGGTCTAATACACTTTAATTTGTACGGTTGCAAGGTTAAAACAGAACTTAAAAAGACATTTCCCTCTTAGGTACGAGGACAGGACTGAAAATGATTTAAAAAGCAGCCAATGACTACAGATCAACTTTGAAACATCTTCATAAAGCCTGGAGAGCACCTAATAAAAGAAAGGTGAATGTCTGGCTTCTCTTTTCTGTATTTAATTTTCCTTTAATTTATATCTACTTATTGGATGGGATTGAAATGGATGAATGAACTGTTTACTGGAAATAGTTTTGGTGATTTCCAGTGTAAAATGTCTGAATAATCGAACTGATTGTAAAGTTTTATTCATTTATTTTACATTTTCAAAACCTAAGTTTAACTTATATTTTAATGAGTGAAGAGGTTTACAATGAAAGCTATCAAAAGAATGTAAAATTCAATTAAGTTTTATTTATATATTTATTATTTAAACAAAACAGTGGCATCAGTGCGCTATATTATAATGTAAAAACCCTACAATAATACTGAGAAAATCCAATATACCTAGCTAGCTAAGTCAAAGTTTTTTCGAAAAAAATGCCATCTGTTGATGACACTGGAGTTGAATGAAAGGTGTTTGTTTATAGGGTAAGATAGATCAGCCAGCTGACCTCTGGCTGAAAGCGGAAATTTTGAGTGGCTGTATCTGTAAGCTTTCCAGACTAATGACATTAATACTGTTGTGTGGTTGTTTTCTTTTTTTATAGTGACAAAAAATATTGCTGAATGTGTGTGTGTGTGCGTGTGTGTGTGTGTGTTTTTAATAAATTGAAAAAAAAATTAAGCCACAATCATATGATTCATGGTTCAGTCAAGAGCTTTTCAGTCCACTTGGGGACCTAAATGGAGACAAGTACTCTTATGTAACAGTGAATCACAAGTTTAAAGCCATGGTAATTAGGGATTGTCCTTTGTACCAAATATGCTGTATATATACTTTTTCGCAAAAATTACACACACCACATATTTAAAGATTTAAGGTTTTTACAGGTGTTTGCACAAGTATACGGATTAGAGAAGGGCAGATCAATCCAGATTGATCAGATCAAACCAAAATTGGTATCAAAATTGCATTTATGTATATTTATGAAATATTTATGTATTTTGTACTGTGCATTTAGACTTTGTATAGGTATAATCTTATATATGCAAGAACCCCCTAATATATGTCTAAGTTGTGAAAATGAGAATTATACAATAATTAGCTAAGAGGATTGTAGAGAACAAGAGGAAGAGATAGAGGGAGTGAGAGAGCTAAAGAGAACATGATGTGGAGGGGAAAAAAACAGATTGTCTGCTGTTATGTGAAGTGACAGTAGCCTTACAGATGTATATGGGCCCACGACCTGTAGGGCCTGCAGACAGAGATTCATAGATCCAGGCAAGAAAGGCAGGCCAGCCAGCGGCCTCATCCCATGATGGAGCCCTCCTCACAGGGTTGACTGGCTGCCTAGTTTGGCCCCGAGACCAAGCAGCCCTCACCTCTCTCTTTGCCACATATGGGCTTAGAGGCGTGCAAAGAACACACACACACACTCACACACACACACACACACACACACACACACACACATACACACACACACACACACAGAGAGGGCAGGAGCCTAGTGGTGACCTGACAGTAGTATCAGGGGGTGAGAACAAAATCTACCCCAACTGAACTGACCTCTAATTAGTGCTCTTGGCAAAGTGGCCATTCCCAAACACACTCACACATATACCCACACGCATGAAAGCACACATACCCAAACACACACACATACATGCGAGTGTGTGTGTTCACTTTTCATACCTTTTTCTTAAAAAACAATTCGAATTATATTCAATAATTTGGATAAATACAAATTTTAAATTGAAAGAATAAAAATTAGAACAGCCATGAATTACAGAACTTGAGATTGGTAAGCAGCACAAGGTGAAATTAAAAAATGTATTTCATTATTTTCACTAATATTTTGCAAATAATGTAAGAAGCGTAAAGTTTTATTTGCTGATTTTTCTGACTGGTCACAATAACCAACTCATTCTAGACATTAAATAACTGGGTATTGATAAAATGCCCAGTCTTTATTTTACTCCTCAAAGCAAAAATGATCCATAGATTTTTTTGGCTTCATTAGACTTGACCCAGTGTCATTGATCTACTTACACAGAACCTTCTTTTCCTCGTCTCTCTTCCTTTCTCCTCTCCTCTCTCCCTGTATTTTCTTCTTGTTTTAGGGACACTATCTAATCTCTCCTCGGGACAGCACCTGTCTACGCTGCTGAGGTCCAGGCCATGTTGTATATTCATTGAAAAAACAGAGCTTAAAAAAAAGAAAAGGTGTTTAGGGTGAAAACTTCAGATTGTTTATTGATTTTTATTTGTGTTGTTGAATAAGTCTGTCTGACCATGATGTCCCAGCAGAGGTTTCACTTTGGGCATCACATTAGGCACACACATACAGAGACAGAAATACGAGAACATGTGCCTGGATGGCTGCAAGAGGAAGAAGACACACAAAAAAGTACATACAGCCTCAGTCTCAGAGATTTTTCAGTGATGCTTATTACAAAATGAATTAAGAATTGACAACACATTCAAGTCACAAAAACAAAATTAAATCCAGCTACGATTTCAGAAAATGCAGAAAACACATTTCCTTCTAAGGCCACTAGGTAGCTTTTTTTCTATTTTTTGTTTCTCATAATGAAAAAAGGCAGCAGTGACCTCAAAAGTAGAGATGAATCCTTGTGTTGTAGAGTATGGTTTGAAAGCATTGTCACTTATCACCAGTGCGCATGTACACTGGGAATTTAAAAATCCTTTTCCTAAACCTCATCTCTGCTCATCCAAATTGGATATTTATAAAATAAGCTATGAAAATAAACCATACATGCCTTAAGATGGCTTAACTGTACACCCTTGTCTCATTTAGTATGCAGGGATGAATATGCAAATGTGTCCCCAGCTCACCCCTTCACCACTTGCCTGCAGCCTCTTCCCACTCTTCTTCTGCAGCTGCCAGTCCCACTTAGAAGTTTTCTTTCTTCATAAATGGAGACAAAGCAGTGTGCTTCATCAAACAGAGCAACCAGAATGGAATGCCCATTCCATTGGTGGGTTCAGTGTAGAGAGGTAGACAATGAATGTATCATGTGGTCATGAGTAAAGTATTATCACACACAAGAATAGAGGAGATAGGATACACAAAGGTTCATATTTTGCTAATGTTAGATGAATACATCATCATCATCATCATCATCATTTAAGTTAATTCCTCCTGCAAAGTGGAATATTTGCAAATGAGTGCATATTTGTTTGTAGGTATGTTGGACAAATAAATGTTAATACAAGCACTGTGTCCTTAGTTATATAATAAGACTATGAGGGAATTTAACAGGTAGGCACTAAAGTGCCTAAAATTTGGTAATGCTAATGTGATATACATAATATTTCCTGAGTCACAACATTGAATGATCAGTGTTTTGACCTTTGACCTACTGGTAATCAAACATCATCCTGTTAAAATTTTTTCCTAGTAGAAAATTTGTATAAAATTTTAAGGAATTGGCACCAAAATCTATATAACTAATAGGTGAAGTCATGTTTTTGACATCGCAGTAACTTGACCTGCACATCCTCATCAGTTCATGTTTAAGTCTAGGGCAATATCTGTGTCAGATGTAATGAAATTCCCTCCAATTGTTACTAAGATATTGCATTTATAAGAAGGGGACAGACATGAAGTCACTGTGACCTTGACACTCGGCCACCAAAATCTAATCAGTGATTCCTCTAAAAAAAATACATAACTACTAAGAGTCTTTAGAGACAATTCTTGGCCAAGAAGTCTTTGTCTGTAACTTTAAGAAAAAGAGAAAAAAAGAAAAACTAAATGATTGAGCATTATTTAAAAACATAATAAAAACACTCTTAGGAGGGTGCTCCGTTTGGATTTCCTTCAAGTCATTCATCTGCACCTCATAACAGACTGAGTCTGCTGGCCGGCTAATGACAGCGACAGATGCTTAATGTCCTTTTCGCAATAGTGATGCCATAAAACACAAGGCAAACAGGCGTCACCCTCAAGCTCTGTCTGTCAAGTGATCACCTTAGCTACACTGGCAACCACACAATGATCGTGGAAAAGAATAGCATGAATGTGTATAAAAGTGTGACAGAGGGGGAGAACAACCTCAGTAGAGAGACACAAAAAGATTAATTGACACTCAGAGAATGAGAAAGATGAAATGAAAGTGTGCCTATGCGAGGGAGACAAAGAAAGCTCCTAGATGAATGAGCAGCCTGTTAGGTAAATGACGGGACTACTTTTCTCTGTCCGCCATTCTGATTAAAGGTATTATCTAATAGCGAACACAGACACACACAAAAACACATGTAGACAAACACAAGATGATAGTCTTATACAGTTATACAGATCTATTGATTTCCATTTCAGATGTGTTTGAAAAGATGCGTAGGCTCACAGATTTAGAGTCTATGCAAAGTACTGAACTGTTTAAATTTGGCTAGTGTTTAATTTCTGGTCTATGACATTACATCAAACATTGACTTTGAACATGTGATAAAAAAAAAAAAAGTCCTGTCACATGTAGACTTCATAAAATTTAGGTTGGAACATATGTTGAATTTGATTTGAAAGGCATCACAGTATGTTTAGCTTTACTTAATTAATTATATATGTGGTCAATGTGATCGTTCTACTTGGAGGGTAAAGGTATGAACTCATGCTTAAAGAAAATACATTCTCGAACATATTACATCATGTCGTAACTCATTTTTTAAAAATTAAACCAAAGTAGTGTGTAAAATGCTAATTACGTCCTGTGAGTCAATAGCATGTGCAACCAACATTAGCAGCAGTAAAGTTATGTTTTCTATAGTACAGTTTCTCACATTGTTGTGAAGGAGTTTTGGCCCACTCTTTACAGCATTGCTTTGCTTTATTGAGGTTTGCAGGCATTCATTTATGTTCCGCTCTCTTAAGGTTCGGGCACAGCATTTCAATCATTGTCCCGTTGCAGGGAACAATTTCAAAAAGCTTTAGCTGTCAAAAAAATGACCTCACATTTCACTCTGGAATATTCTGGCATACAGAGGAGTTCATTCAGGAGGAGTTCATTCAATGACTGCAACATGCCCAGTTCTCTGCAACATTAACCAAAATGATCACAGCTGTGCTTGATAGTTGATATGATGAGTTTGTGTTTGGTTTTTGCCAAATGTGTGCATTATGGCCAAACATCTCCACTTTAGTCTTATCTGTCTGAAAGACATTGTTCCAGAAGTGGAACAATGTGGTTTGTTCAGATGCAATCGGCAGCTTGCAAACTTAAGTGGCAGTGCCATTTCTTTTGAGACACAAGGCTTTCTCCTGGCAGCCCTTCCAAACAATTCATACTTGTTCAGTGTTTTTTCTAATTGTACTTTCATGAACTTTAACATTTAACCTGCTAAATGAGGCCTGTTCAGTCTGAGTTGTAGCTCTGGATTTTTTACAATTTCTCTGAGCATTGCGTGGTCTGAAAATCATCTTAAATATTTTCCACATGGAAATACCCTTTGTCAGTGTAAAATCACTGAATTCAAATCGACCTTATAAACCTTCCGGGACGAGATGGGCAGCAGCAACTTCTCGTCCAAGATCGTTTGTGATGTCTTTCCTCCTAGGCATTGTGATAACACACATATAAATGTTTAAACCAGCAAACTGCCAGAACTTCTGCTTTTTTAGAGGTTGCAACACTGATAATCAGTTAATCAACTGCATTTGAATAGTAGAACCTGGATGCTACTTACTTTCATAATTCTTATGAAAGGATTGAGGGTGTGCTTGATTTTCACGCACTTAAGCATTGGGCTAATTTTTTATTATATGACGTAGTGTAATATGCCAATTGGTGTCAAAAATATGAAGATGCATTCACCTAATTTTAAGACCTGCTAAGAACCAGATTATTTTATTATCTCCTGATACGTAAAGTTTTATAACTGAAAGAGGGTGTCTGTAGAAATGTGCAGCTGGTTCTCTGCACTCAGTGATGACAAGCTTGACAAGCTGTTTATTTTCTGGTAAGTTTTATTTTTTTCTTTATCTATATTTGGGACAACATCAGGTCCCTCAGAATTGTCATTAGCCAGAAGTGAAACAAATACTAAAAGAATATTACACATCTATACAACATACATTTGAAGCAGGAACATCAGAAATAATGTTTCAGAGTGGACTGGCAAACCACATATGTATTTATTAAGAGTTGTGTCAAAAGACTCGAGGTCTCAGTTGGTGCCCACCATGTTATGAAATAGAGAATGAAGAAAATATGTGTTCACACTAGACTTTAGTTAAGATTCAAAGAATTAGAGATTTTAAGAATCGAAGCTTTTAGTCTGTATTTTTGTGTGTGTTTGAATGTCTGTGTACGCATGGGTGACAAAGTAGACAAACATGGCCTGGCGTCTGTGTGCACGATTACATGTTTATGTTTCTGGATGGCCTTCTTGTTTGCATGTATGTCATGTTTGTACAGCTCTGTTAGTGTGTATGCATGTGTCACACATCTGTTGCTGTGTGCAATAATTTGTGTTCGCAGCTTGGTGCCCTAGTAATTATTCAGACGGTACCTTTTGCTCCAACATTAAAAGCCTTCATCCGGCAAACATGAAACAGGGAGAACCCGATAAGGCTTCAAACAGCGCCTGCCATCCAAAGAGAAACAGGAAAGGTGAAGAGATGCATGGAGAAATATACGGGATTGTTTTTCTCTGTAGGTTTGCTTTCACGTCAGTGTAGTATCTTCTCTGGTCAAACCACACATGTGATTACTGGATTCTAGAGAGCAGGAAGATTGATGTAATATTATGTACCAACTGCTGGAATACACAACAAATATATGTATGATATACATACCTAGATAGAAAAAGATGGACAGAATACAAAAGCTGCTCTTTGAAAGAATAAAATGGCAATCTACCTGATGAAATATAAAGAAAATATAATGCATGCACCGTGTTTTTTGTAATATGATGAAGACTGAAAGAGATGTATTAAAATGACCTCAGATTCAGTGTTATCTTAAAATCAGTGTTCCACATGCTGTGTTACCTGTTTGGAATTTTTGTAAACCTTCATCTGTTTTACATTCTTTTACTCTCTTGCTGATCTGACACTTTGGACAAAGATACTGGGACACCTATACATCACACCTACAGGAGCTTCTTGTGCAGAAGTAAAAATCTTTGGACATAAAAAGAAATATAGCAAAACAATTCTGATATTAGATGCTAGCCTTAAACCCCTAAAACCCAACACCTAACTCCCTGACCCAACTCTAACTCTAATGTAAATACAAAAACAAAAGTAAAATGTAAAATATATATTAAAAACGTTTTTGCATTTTTTTAAATATTTCTTAGTCAGAGGAGGAGAGTAACAAAGTACAAATACTTATCTGTATATTGCATGAGTAGTTATTTTTTGACAAGTTGTTTTTTCACGTCACTGCAAGCCTTCAGACATTAAACTGATTTGAGCCTAAACAGTAACACGTGAGAGGCAATCCTATTTGTGTATTAATCACCAGGTTATGTTGCATAAAAAAAGATTAAAGAGCCAAAACTATAGTTTTTAGTCAGGGGTGTACGGTAAAGTATGTAAGAGGATTAGGGCCAAAGGGAGTCTCCATAAGTTGCAATTGCCATATTTCAGGATCTAGCTAGCGCTGCAAAAGAGGAGCGAGAAGAGCATAAAGGGATAATTTTTTTTTTTAAGTAGCAGGTAATTCCAAATGCAGCTCAACAAACATCAGCAAAGACACACACTGTTTGTGTCTGCAGTTTGTTGCACAATGTGTCTGCTAGCTAAAGGTGCAGGGAAAGAATGGAAAAAGCGTTTACTTTACCCATAGATGGAAAAAGATAAGAAAGACAGAACAGGAGAGGAAGAAGAGAGGTTTTATTTAAAGGTAAGGACTGCTCAGTGGTGTTTGATAAACTGGAAATTTAAAGCTTACATATGTGTCCTTATGTTTTTAAATCAGATAATGGGTCTGTCCATGTGACATTATGTTTTTTCATGTAGTGAAATGTGCTGCAAAACAAACTAAGGTAGACTAACTGTGTTATTTAAAGGTTACATGAAAATAATCTGTTGTTTAGTGTAGGAGCTTGTAGCTTGTAGTGATATGATGAATTTGAAATAAAGCATTGCGTTGGACTGGCGCGCAGTGACTGAGGTGCTCGTGGTCAGTGTTAGCTTATATTAAAGTATAGCAGACATGAGTTTGAAGTTAAGCTTATGATGCTAATATTCATTCACTGAATTCCACATTTATACTGTAAAGCCAGCATAAAAAGTGTACTGTCAGTGTAGAGGATAGAAGAAGACAATTCACATATTGTTAAATTCAGTTGTATAAAACCAGAAAGAGCAGTAAACCTCAGAGAGGCAGTAGCCTAGATCAGCTGATCACAGGCAACAAAATCTAGTCCACAATAGAAATTGTGATTCTGTTCTATTCTGTAAAGAGCATGAAAGAAAGTCCTTGTGCCAATGGGTGTGAATGGGTGAAGGCAAATTCTGTAAAGCGCTTTGAGTGCTCACATAGAGGAGAAAAGCGCTGTATAAGAAACAGTCCACTGTCACAGTGCTAAAACATGGAGACAGACAACCATTTGCACCTATGGGCAATTTAAAATTACCAATTAACCTAACCCCGCTAACTGTATGTCTTTGGACTGTGGGGGAAGCTGGAGTACCTGGAGAGAACCCACACAAACTTCACACAGAAGGCCCCGGCCAGGTGGTGGCATCGAACTCAAGACTTTCTTGCTGTGAGGCAACAGTGCTAATCATAGCACCATTGTGCTGCCCCTTGACTGATTCAAGCTATATTTATTAGAGTTAAAATTTAAACTGTAAAGTTTGTATTCCCTTGTATTAATATTGCTTTATTATAACATTAATACAGCACAAGATTCAGTTAGCTTTGCACAAAAATAGCTGGTAGAAACATCCTCCAAAGAGCTACTTTTTACTTTATTACTTCGAGTACATTTCAGAGGCTACATCTTTTACATTTATTTGAGTAAAAAAGTTTAATCAGTACTTCAACTTTTACTGGAGTATTTTTCAACACTATTATCTGTACTTTTACTTAAGTACAGAATGTCTGTACTTTTGCCACCTCTGCTCTTAGTATATATTTTAAACCTAACCCAAATCAGACTTATCCAGGGTAGTAGGTTGTGAAAATGGTAGGTGGAGTATGTTTTGAAAATGAAAAAAAAAATCCCACATATATTTAAAAAACCTCCTTCGCCTGAAAGTGAGTTGCCTGGTTTTTGTTTTTGCTTTTTTCATTCTATTTGAATAGGGACCATCTACTGATAGTTTTTGCTTTTATGGTACAATTTGTCATATTTAATCAAACCTACATGAAAGTTTAATGAAAATAGCATTTTCTTAGGTTTTGTAAGAATTTTATGTTGAAAAGTATTCTACATGCTTTTGTTCTAAGAACTGTGAAATTCAGTTATATATCATTGAGAAATAGTCCCCAGCTGTCTTTTGCAATGTGAAGTTTTTTTATTAGTGTGTGCTTAAATATGGGGGATTCCAGGAGTGACGGACATCTTTTCATATTTTAACTAGCCAATACATTTTGAGATATTCATGTTCAAACATTGCCACTGATTTCAATGTACAAAAAAGGCCTGAAAGTGGATAGATGGACCAGTTTAAAAAAAATAAAAATACATACCTGTACTTTACAAATAAAGCTAAAATTTCACAGCAATCATATATGTTGAAACTATGAACCATGTAATTGTCATAGTCTGGGTGTGTGGCTGTAAAATTCCACTGGAGGTCGGAGCTTCCCTGGTATCCACCCATTGGCAGGGCCTACAGCCTCCCTCACCTGGAGCTGACTGAGGCAATTAGGTTGGAGATTTAAGCTGCTTGCTGACACTGCTTTCTCACCAGTTCGTCAACAACCCTATGTTGGTAACCAAGCCTCACGCTTCATGCCAGTGATTCTCAAGTGCTTTACTAACCTTGCGATCTTGTGTTCTAGTTGCTCCCGGATAGTCCACGACGCTGAACAAACTCATCCTGGAAATCTGGTTAACTTGCCTGCTTTCAGAATTATCTCCTTGCCTCACCTGCCTGCCCTCCTGCCTTCACACTGCCACGGGACCTTCACCGCTCAGGGACCCGGGAACCCTACACCTCCAAACCCACCCGGACCGCACCACCTTTCCTTCAACGCTTACATCTCCCACCTGCACAGTAAGATGAAGAAATTCATAGCTTCCACCAACTCCAGAACTCCTTATTGGCTACCATTTTAACACTGCTCTCCTCTCTTCCAGTGCGCACCTATCACCAGCCAGCTCCCGTTGCTTTCTTGGACCTGTCACTTTGCTTCTATTCCTCTCTCCAAGCCAAGACCCCCATGGTTATCAAGCCTTAAGTCGAGTGCATTTATAAATATTATCCTTGTGCTAGTTAATAAACATTGTTAAAACCTTTAAAAGTTAAAACCTCAGCCTCCGCTTTGGGTTCTCTGCACGTGGGTTCTGTTTTGGTACTCGGCCTCCGGCTGCTTTGTGACACAAAATATCAACGCCTGGGACATATACACTCATTTCGGATTTGACATCAAGAAAAATAAAACAATTTGGAAACCGCATGGCACAACTTTCACCATTTAAAAACACAAAATTTTACATAACTTAAAAAAAAAAAAACCAACCTAGATCTATATTTGCTGTCAAAATTAAGTCTGGTCAGGGGTTTAGATACAATTGGCTCAAAGTTACCATGACATGCATCCCCATGATGAGTGTACGTATAACTTCTGCCACCTGTAATTCAACTAGTCACTTTGTTGAAGCATCTGCATTTGCCCCAAAATCCCTATTGTACTCTTCTTCTTAGGTCAATGCCAAAAATTATAGTTAGTTCAAACCTAGTTTTAAAATTTAGGACCATTAAGCATTTTTGTGTCTGTAGACTTAACACGTTTTTTAAATTCCTGCTTTCTAAGAACAGCCACAGCTGCTGTCTGCTTCAGTTCATGTTATTTCCAATGAGAGCACAGTTTCACGCAGTTTGAAAGTGCCTTCCGGTGCAGTTTCAACACTTGACTTTTGACAATTTGGACATAAAAAAAAAAATCACTCCATTTTTTTCATTTTTATGCACCTGTGTGAAATTTTGTCAAATTTAGCCTGTGAAAAGAGCCAAAAAGAGCTTTGGCAAGATCACAGTGAAGAAGCGAGTTAATGTACGTGCCAAATGGAAGAAAAAAGACAAATTGCATCAGACGTGAAAAGGTTGTTGTGGTCACTACAGGCTATCAGATATAAAACCCAAGAATATAATGGCTCCGCCCAAGTGCTGCATAGAAAAATAAGATCTTCTGCCAGTCTGTGGCTGCAAGTGCCATCTATTTTGCTGTTGTCTGCTGGGGGGGGGGGCATCATCAGCGACGGAGATGCCAGCAGGATCAACTTATCCACAAGCCTGGAAGCTTCATGATCCTTGCTAGAGTTAGAAAAAATTGCAGCAATAATAGCATTTCAGTCTAGTTTTGGGAATTCCTTAAGCTATAGTAGTTTGCAGATACTGAAAGAATTGAGACCTGGGTATTCAAAACTGTTATACACAATTTATGGTACATTCAGAATGGTCCACACAAAAACATCCCAGAACATTTGGGAGAACAAGTCAAGGCGTCCCAGCTTACTATTTACTATTGTTTATTCCATTTCTATGTGAAGTGTGCTACTGTGGGAATCGATTTCATGTGAATGGAAGTTACATATAGATTATAGTCCTGCATATAAGGAGAGTTTGTCACACAGATTCTTTTCTTTTTCGTTTAGGTAGAGGTGGGTTTCATTTACAGAGTGTATTAAGAAATGAATGGAGAACTAAAGAGGTGTAGCTGCCTCTTTGTCCATGGCAAACTACAACTGCAGCTCAATCAATATTCATTAAAAAGGATTCACACATATCCACACACACACATGCAAGGAGTTAGTCTAATATATCGTCACAGCTCCCTCAATTGACCCGATCCACTGTGTGAACCAGAACACGACTGTTTCTCACTGCTCTCCGCTATTGTTGCCCTTAAGTATGCCAATCAATACCTCCAGCTGGTACTCGCCAACCACTCAGTCTCTTCATCCCCCAGGGGATGTGCTTTCAGCGTGTAACCTCTGGAGATACCAGAGCTTCAAAGAACCCAGTGGTGCTGTGCTGGAGGGCACAAATCCACCCAGCCTGAAGTCCAACACACAGATGCTCAGTTGATTGGGATGATGTGGAAAACAGTGCCCTCTGCTGATTGAACCCCACATTAACTAGGATCTACGAGTCATTTCTGTCTCTGGTATTTCATGTGTGCAAACCGTAGTTGTTTGTGAGATATTCAGAATTAAAAGTAATTACAAACTGACAATACCTATATGCAGATATTAAATATACAGTTTTTAAATGTTTTTATTAGCAGCTTCAATATGACATGGATATACACTCACCAGCCACTTCATTAGGTACACCTATTCAATTTCTCATTAACACAAATCTCAAATCAGTCAAACACATAGCAGCCACTCAGTGCATCTAGCTATGTAGATATGGTCAGGACAACCTGCTGATGTTAAAATGAAACATCAGAATGGGGAAGAAAAGTGATTTAAGTG
Source organism: Etia nguti (assembly GCA_015106755.1). Classification (NCBI taxonomy): domain Eukaryota; kingdom Metazoa; phylum Chordata; class Actinopteri; order Cichliformes; family Cichlidae; genus Etia; species Etia nguti. The sequence goes on along the minus strand of VUQG01045436.1, from coordinate 29,262 downwards.
ACTTTAAAAGTCGCACGGTTGTTGATGCCAGACAGGCTGGTTTCAGAAACTCCTGACCTACAGGGATTTTCCCACACAACCATCTCAAGGGTTTACAGTGAATGGTCTGAAAAAGGTATCCTGAAAGTATCCAGAGTGCAGCAGTTCTCTGGGTGAAAATGCACAGTTGATGGCAGAGTTCAGAAGAAAATGGCCTGACTGCTTTGAGCCAATCAGAAGGCAACAGTACCCTGAAGCAGATACTGTTCAGAAGCAGAAGACCACCGCAGTTGATTCTCCTGTTGGCTAAGAACTGAAAACTAGCTAGCTACAATTCACATAGTCTCACCAAAATTGGACAATAGGAGACTGGAAAAATGTTACCTGATCTGATGAGTCTTGGTTTGTACTGTGACATTCAGATGGCAGGGTAAGAATTTGGAATTTTGGCAAAATTTTCCCCCCTCAGTACCAATTGGGCATCATTTAAATACCACAGCCTACTCAAGTAACGTTGCTGACCATGTCCGTGTCTTAAAAAATCACAGTGTACCCTCTCCTGACGGCTGACTCCAGCAGGATAACACACCATGTCACAAAACTCAAATCACCTTAAACTCACCTCTAGGATGTCGTGACACAAGAGATCTGCATTATGGATGTATAGCTGACAAATCTGCAGCAACTGTGTGATTTCATCATGTCAATATAAATCAAAATCTCGGAGGAATATTTCCAGCACTTTGATGAATCCATGCCACGAAGAAGTCAGGCAGTTCTGAAGGCAAATGGTGTCCAACGTAGGATTAGCTAAATGTAACTAATGAAGTGGGCCTTTACAAGCAGGTTCTGGAGTAAACATGCAACTGTGTGATAAAAGCAAAGAAATAAGGTGTTGTGCAATGTGTTGTTAGATGTGTCATAAACCAAGATTTCTATGTTAGTCACAGTTTCAATACTCATTCATTGCTGCCGTTGGAGCCCACAGTGCCCCCTCTGGTGTAAAACAAATTTAAAGGTCACCAGGCTTTCTCTGTTCTTGCTGCACGGCTCTAGAATAACCTGCAACACCAGACTGAGTGTTTTCTTACTATCTGTCCATCCATTCTCTTCTGCTTGTCACAGAGGGCCCTGGAGGCTATCCCAGCTACCACAGGGCGAGAGGCGGGGTACACCCTGGACAGGTCGCCAATCTGATGCGGGGCTAACACAGAGTGGCAGACCACCATCCGTACTCATATTTACAC
>VUQG01045436.1:0-25632 GCA_015106755.1 Etia nguti | reverse complement strand
ACCGTTTGGCCACCCCCCCCCCCCCCCCAAAAAAAAAAACAAGCCATAAAAACATAAACCACTGGTTGAAATTCTAGCTGTCACTCAATCACAGTGTGATTTCTGCACTGAGGAAGCTCTGTGCAGCCATATCTGAAACTTTCTGAGAAACAGAAAGGAATGAAAACAGCCTACCAACCCTGCTTAGAGGTAAAGTAAGGCAACTATCAAAGAATATATTTCAGATTCTGCGATCATAAGATTGGACAGAAAAAGACAGAACTGCTGCTCACATGTTAGGCTGTCTCCAAAGCAACTGTACTTTCACTTTTAGCTAAGAAAGGATAAAAGGTTAAATCTGGCCACAGGAGCAACAGGTATGCACACACAGTGCACCCACTCACTCACAGTGTGCACAAACACCTTCACAAAAGTCTTAACACTTTTACATGTGAATCAGTGGATAAAGAAAAGCTTTATTTTAAGCTCTCCAAGGCAGGATATCTCGTTCTTATCATGCGAATGTTTCATGAAACAAAATTTGTGGTTTTCCTTGTATAAAAAGGTGTTGTTTTTCAACAACTCACATGGTCAAAGCCCATTGGTTAATCAGAAATGTGCAAAACAACTCCCATCAAGCTGCAAACAAGGCTTCTTTTTTAGTTCCTGAAAAGCTGAGATGAGAGAGATAAGAGTGTTTTAGCCTGCCTGAGGCCATTATGTCAAAATCAAGACTTGATGGTGACACAAGAGGAAGTGCTGCTGTCCCATGGCTGTGACTTATGTGAGTGACTGCGAATGTGTTTGCATTACCAGGCTGTGGTGAAGAACAAAATTCACACAATTACCAGGTACAAAGACTTAAAGTAAAAAGAGACTCCAATGAAACTGAAGACTCAAGTATCGTCTCAGCCAGCATCTTCACAGCATAGCAAAACTCACTGACGCTGCAGACTTGAAAATTAGGTGCCAAATAGCTCTGAGAGCTTTTAGCACATTTCATTTGAAAGAAAAAAATGTTTGCACTGTTATTCTGTATCTTAATTCATCTACTTCATTCAATGCTCTGACACATTTGTATAGCTTTCTTATTGTACAGTAAAGTAAAGACATAACTTTTTTAAAAAACTTTATTTACATTCTTGCTACTATATCAAAAAGAATATCCAGCATTAAAGAAGAAGAAGTTGTTAGACCTGGTACCTGCAACAAGTTAGAGGAGGTGTGCGGGATTCAGTCCTATGGTTGTCACCATAATGCTTTTGATAGCTTTTGATCGTGAAAATGCAATGATATTTGTTTTTGCAGGTAGACAGCGTATGTACCAAGCCCGCAGTTCTTCCAGGACTGACAGGCACAGCTAGCACACCTACAAGTGTCCTAGCTTCTATCTTCATATGCCAAAGAAGGACACTAACAAGCATAGCAAAAACTACACATGGAAGACTGCAGCTCCAATTCTTTGATACGGCAGTGAGCCACAGGTATGGAAGTATCTGTGTGCATTCAAAGAGATAACCATAGAATGACAATGCAATATGGAAATGATGTGATCGCCCTTTTCAGACCAAGAGAGAAAAGACTTCCAATTTAGAGAAGCACCTTAAAGACTTGGCTTAAACTAGCCCTCACCATCTTGGTTGAAAAAAAGAAAAAGATATCACCAGTCGTGACAGATAGCTACCCCTTAACGGAGGTTAGTTCCTGTTAAAAGGGAGTTTTTCCTTCCCACTGTCCCCAAGTGTTTGCTCATAAGGGGGTTGTGTGATTGTTTGGCTTTCTAATATTGTCACGTCTTTACCTTACAGTTTAAAGAACCCTGAGGTGACTGTTGTTGTGAATTGGTGCCATATAAATAAAGCTGAAAATTAATGAAATGTGTCGCAGAGAGGCGACTGTGTCTATGAAAACACACGCTCATTGGTTAACAACTTGTCAATCACAAGTTGATCCTTCATGTTGAAATTTAGTATGACAAAGATTTACAAAAAAGACTTAAGTTTATTTCTTTTTTGTTTGTTTGTTATTATTGAGCCCATAAACATAACCATCAACAGGAACGCCTTTACAGAGGTCAAGTCAGAAAGTTGTTTTCTTTGAGACCTCTATCGGCCCAGAAGTCTCTTTGCAACTACAGCTATCGCCAACTGGTGGCCTTCAGATAGAATGCAGCTTTAAGGAACTGCCGTTTCGGCTTAATTTTTCAGCCCCAGAAGCTACATCCATGTTTTACACTGCTTATGGTAGTAAAATAGGTTACTCAGCCACCACCCTAACATGTCAGCTTGTGTCACGTCAACATTTTTGTTCCACACTGTTCTTGCTTTTATTTAGAAATTCGATTTTTATAAATGTTCACGTTTCTGAATAAACATGAGCAAAAGCCCACAGTATGGGTGGTTTTTCCAAGCCTGCAGCACTTCTTCATTTCGTATTTAGTGATGAATCAAACAAAATTCCATCGCAGATACAAATTTTGTAACCGCATGGGCAATTGTGCAATGGTTGACAATCCGCTACCATGGTCGTCGCAGTAACAGGCCTCTCTAAATCTCAGTGGTTAACATCAAAACGCTGCATGTTTGTAATTTTTTTGGTTTTAAATTTCTGACAAATACACCCTGGAGAATCTCTACTGCTTGACTGTAACTAAATTTCGTAAGCAGGAACCTAGCTGTTCCACGCCACTTAGTCATTATGACATGTACAGATATGAGGCTGGTATATTCCACTGTAATTTTTAGCAAGTTTAAAAAAAAAATCCGAAATGTCATACTGCGCCTTTTAGACCATTTTGAGACCCTAAAACTCTTCACTGAAACTGCTACAGCTGGAAATGAAAGTGGCTGCTGAGGGAAAATCCACTGTTAAAGTGTCAAGAAAAGCCGCTTTACATCTGTGAATTGATCCACTGTGGTTGTGAGAAGGTTTCACCAAGACTGAAGGTGGTAAAAGAAGAGGAACAAGATACTACTACAGGTGAAGTGAGAGCTTTAAAAAAAATTAGTACAAGTACAAGATTTTTTGAATGACACTGATAATTACAGAATACAGACTTGTGTGGAATCTAATCTTTCTTTCCTAATATAAATAAAACCTAATAATTACAGGTTAACAAGTGTGGGTTTTTTGTAATATTAATCTATGTGAAATTTAAAGTCATTTCATTTCCAACCTGAGTAATGAGACACAATTATTCAGGCTCAGTTAGGAACCAGTAAAAATTACACATGTGACAGCAAGATGACTCGAGTGAAATTTCAGTATGTCTGCGGTGTGTGATGTAAAAGCTGCCTACTCATTTGCTTTTGGTCGGTGCACAAATAGACACATGGTTTACTTTCATTTGAATGAGCCATCTGTGGTTTGCATCTCTCAATGCAACATGAAGAGCAGAAGTAGCCTTTACAGTCCTCTGCTGACTGCATGCTCAAAGAAGTGAAGCAACCTCGCCGCAACCCAGTACAGGCGAGGGTAACAGCTCCTGCAATGAACCGAGTCGTACATGTGGATGTTTTGCTTGTATGCTACGATGCTCTAATCTCAGTAAGCTGAATGACGCTTATATTAGTTCCACATGCATAAAAGTGCTAGTACCAAATCTAAAAGGAATTGTCACCAGATTCTTCAGTTCCCCTCATCTCTACAGAGTGTGTTGGAGTGCTCCAGCTCACTGTTTCGATTTTCCCAGGTGTGAAGACATTCTTCTTAGAGTTGGACACAAAAGCATAAATCTTCTGTTAGACTGACAACTTGTATTCACTCTGTATCTGCTAGAAATGTAAATTCACTAAATAAATTGTTGCAACAGTTTAAAAGTTGATATTTAAGCTCCTTTCCCCGGCCCTTAAGTGACCAAAAATTAATTCATGAATTAAAATGAAAACAAAAAAACAAACACATACTTAGTGTCTGTGTTTGTTCGTTTTTTCCTTCTTGCCGTCCTGGGTACGAATCCACCAGTTGAGGCCTTTCTGTGCAGTTGATTGTTCTCCCTGTGCCTCTGGGTACTCCAGTTTCATCTCACGCTCCAAAGCATGTATGCTAGGTTAGTCAGTGGTTCTAAATTGGCCACAGTTATGAATGTGAATTTGAATGAGTGTCTTTCTTTGTGTGTTGGCTGAACAGTAAACTGGCGACCTGTCCAGGATGGATGGCTGAATGAAACACAGTTCACTACATAATCTTATTTTCAACTTTCTTTTTTTTTTTTTATAATCTACTGTGTGGTGGATTCTTTGAATTCTTCTGGTTTTGACCTCAATGAATTATGATGCTGTTGGAAAGAAGTCTCAGCATGAACATTGGTTAGACTGATTTGCCCGCCTGTGGCTTTCACTTTGCATCAGTCATTTGGATCCAGTCTCTTTCTTGGTTCTGTATTTTCCTTCAACACACAAACAGATTTTAAATTAAGCTGAATCTCACCTGCCTTTAAGAATGTAGTTGAACTTAAATGACCCTCACAACTTCAACTCTTGCCTTTCTCTACTTTTGCCTGTGTTTCTATAGCAACTTTGCATTTATATTTCCCCTAATTTGTCTAGATGAAGGCAGAGCACACACATAGCAACCTGTAATCAGTCAGTTCCTGCTTTGACTTCATTTCCATGCTTACCTACTCACAACACAGCTATACTCAAGAGAGGCCTTTCTTGTCATTAAGAATACAACAATGTGACTTCTCCGTGATTCAATAATTCCTAGAGGGCACAGCAGAAATAGGTCAAAAACCTAAGGGAGCTGCAAGGTCAGGTATTAATTCTGTGAAAAGTTTATCACATCAAGTCACACTTTTCTTTGTCACATTGCGAGACAGAGTCATGGTAAAAGATACTGTAGAGACTCTTTACTCATTTAAAACCACTGTGTGGCTGCTGTTGTGAGAATTGTAATTAAAAGTACGTGACCACTTGCTGAGTTGCAGAATTTCTCACACAGAGGCGAGAGAGGTGCACAAGCTCTATCCTTCACATGTTGAGAAACTTGCTTCCCCTACAGCCCTTTGACTTGCTCAGCATTCAGTATTACAACATCAGCAGATAAACGATGACATGACTTTGAATTATCGGTATTACAGGAACACATTTTTTTGTGTGTGTTTTAAATTTAATCTTTAAATTTTGTCTCGGTTTTTGACTTAAATAAATAAAGTGCACAAGTTTGAGCTCTGCTACTTCCTCCTGCTAAGCTTCCAATTAAGGTACTGTGGATGCAAAATGGTGCAAGTGACAAGAGGAAGTTTCTACAATACTGCAGGTCACTAGTCAACACAAAGAAGAAATACATGATTGTGTTTGTTACAAAGAGAGCTGAACAAACACACCGATCATAATACATGATGTCAAAGAACAAGCCTCTTTAAATAAAGGTATAAATAAAATATTCAAATAAGCTTCCTCCTATTGTCTGCCTTTCACACACATACACACATACTTTTTCATGCTCACTCTCACAAATGTGCAGTTTCTCTTCCTCTCTCTCCTTCAAACGCACTCACTCAATATTCAGCTCATATCCGGGATGGCAACTCTATACTTCTCTGACTCCAGCCACATGAATGAAGAAAATAGGGACAGGGAAACCCCATGTCACTCATTATGAAACTCACACGCGCTTTACACCAGAGTTAGTCTTCATCTTTACTCTTAATGAGTCCAAAAAGCAGAGAAACGAGGGGGTGCTAGGATAACTGCCAAAAGAAAATCTGAAAAAGAAAGTTAGTAGAAAGCTGAGTGCTGTTTCTTTAGCTCTGTAAGTTGAATATGATGGAAAACCAAGTGGAAATAAGAGAAAAGTGAGAGAAGGGAAAAACAAAGCTTGGAAAATATTTGTTCCTGCTGGTGCTAAGTTCAAAAAGCAATCTCACATCAATGCAGAACATGTGGTGAAATTTCAGCCAACAAATTGCTCATGTTAAATTTGTTTAAGCTGTCACTGGAGCGCCCCCTTTAAGAGCAAAACACTAATTAACCCTACATAATTTGAAAGAAAAGATGCAAAAAAGAGCACCAAAATAACCACAAATATGAGACTGGTCTTGTTTTTTTATACAATAACTTCTGCTCAGCTATTAATTATGAGGTCCTTGGCCAGAGTTTTTTGGAAGTAAGTGTGTTCAAACCACATGAAGAAAAAAAAAAAAAGACAAAGTAAGTATTTGATTTCAAACAACAATAAAAAAGAAAAAATGGAAAGAGCCACCATTTAGTGTTAGTGTACCTCTTATGGTCAATATTATTTTAAGGTAGCCCATAATTTTAAAATTAACATCATGCTGTATTAGGAAATAAATGAGGAACCAGCAATCAAGACCATAAACTAAATTGGAAAATGTTTACAGAGGTCGTAAATAGAGAAGTAGGGTCGTTTTCCCACTTGATTTTTATTTTGGGGATGACCTACACACAAGATCCAACAGAGTCACGGAGAGCATAACCCAGTAAAATAAATAACCACATATAATAAACGTGTCGTTTTGTTTTAAAAAAATCCTACATTGGTCGGACTATTTTCATTATTTTGATGGCGAATCACAAAATACTTCTATGTCATAGCTGTGTTTTTAATAATTTATAACTGCAAAATTACTTCTTATATTCTGTGTATTTATTTATTCATTTTGATAGGGGTGAGGTGGGTGTTCTCAGGTTCTGAAATCCGAGTAGCTTTACTCGTTTCCGACAGCACCTGAACGCACCTCTCCCAGTTGCTTCCTTCGCTACAGCAGTTTTGGTTCATAATGAAGAGACGCTCACTGCGCTCTGGTTTGCTTTTTTCCAGGAGGTGACGCTCGCCAACCACACACTGATAAGACTGAGCTATAAAAAGGATCGGTGGAGTTCACATAAGTCACATGGATTTTTTTTTTTTCTTTGCAGGTTTTTCACGATAATAATAACCGGGCGCAGCTCGCGTGACGCGCTTGGATACGGAATACATAAAAAATGCGGACAGGGTGCAGCCGTGTCAGAGAAAACCGTTTCAGGTCCAGTCATTCAATAACGTTTTTAAAAAATACAAAAAGGAAGAGGAAGGCCGGGTTACTATCTCTGTCTGACACCGCATACTTCCTTTTATCTTTGTGCAAACCGCCCATTACGCATGAGTGAGCGTTGCACGGCCCTCAAACCTCCCTGAACTTCTTAAAACGGATAGCATCTCCACTGTGTCTAGGTCTGTGCAAAAAGTACTCAAATACTGCAGTGAATCTGCAAAAAGAAGATCAGCTTTAGTGAATGCAAAGTTCCATCAAAGTCATAATCTGCTTCCTCGTTTGGGCTTTGAAGGGAGCACAGCTGTGAAGTGGTGAATTTATTTGATTTATATGCGTGTAATTCATAAAATAATATGAACTGACAGACTTACCCCTACATCACTGGCGGTCAGGCGCAAACTTTGCACTTCTGTTTCTTTTTTAAATTCAGCCAACATTTGCGAGGCGCGCTTTTGCACCAATATGACCTGACACATTTTCTTTCACTTTCAGACTTTTGCAGTACGGTGTAAAAGTCATCCTCTAACACACAGCAACGCACTTCAGCGCTTTCCATCTTTGTCTCACCTCTCACTAACTTTCTTAATTGCTGAAACAAACTTGTCCGCTCTAGCTCCACCATTCATACTGAAGTGTCTGCCAGACTTGCAGTGTAATACATTTTCGTATTTTTGGTCACACCCACCGTTTTCAGTTCGCCCAGCCCTCTATGTGGCGCCAGGGGAACCCTCATGAGTGGAGTCTTCTGGTCATCAGCGCTGAATTTAATCACATGGAAACGAAATTTACCTGAACACTCTTAACAATGGTTCACGGTACAAAATCCCACTTAGCTTTATGAACAATGGGTTCAAGTGAACCCAATGCATGAGAAGCAGAATCCCTGGAACCAGAGATTAGGAAGTGCATAAAAAGGCATTAAAAGACGTAGGAGTAGAAACAAAGTAATTTAGCACAAAGTCCAGTTTCACAGCTCTTGTGTGCATAAGAAGGGGATGTTACAGCAAACCATCTTTGAGATTAATGCAGGCATTTCACACATTTCAAAGTTTAGTTTATTCATCCAAAGCATCAACCCCCATAGCAACTCTCGAAGGCTGTAATTAGTTCGTGAGCCACGAAGACGCTGCAGGTACCTGTAAACGCTCATCAAATGCACATTCGCTAATTAACAAAAAATCATAAACTATACAAAATACAGTTTATGGGCGTGGCTTCCAAGTAAGGCCAGTTTATTCTTTCTGATGCCCCTCTGTGTTTTTGCTCTGTGACCTCAATAAACACTTTCATGATCTCAGCTGCTAGCTTATAGTTGGACTGAACACAATCTCATGTAGATTTTTTTAGCTTAGGGTTGTTACTAGATTAAAAAAGGATGATATAGCAGGGTATGCTTTATAGCAGCCCTATATTGTGATGGACAACTTGCTCCTAATTGGACTTTCTTAGTCAAAGTCCAATTAGAAAACGGCAAGATGATGACAGCAAAAATATAGGCCAACAGGACATTACTAGTATTATGTTGACAAGGTCCATCTTTTATTTACAATCTATGGTCTGAACAAAATTCACTAACCGAGCCACTAGAACTAACCTGTAAGAGGTACACCTAAAATTAAATTTGCAATGTGATAAGGAAACCCATAATATACACTGTTCATCTGCCACGCTTCATAGTGCAGGACATTATGCAGATATATTAAAAGCAATCAAGCATTAAAAGACAGGGAAATAAAGCACATTTTCATGAACACACACAGGAAGCAAAAGCAGAAGTTTGGGCGAAAGCTGGGGTGACTTCCCCGTTGCATGTTTCGTTTGGTTTTTGGTGCTTTGCTCAGAACTACCAATGTTCTATTAATAGATGGTAAAGGGTATCCTTTTCACTGCTCTACATGTTTGGAAGTGCTAGCCTGTGTCAGTGAAAATGCTTAAGCCTCAGTGGGATGAATATGATCACTTCCTCTTGTGGAAACAGTTCTCTATTTAACAAGATGAACCAAGATGAACTCTACCCAGTTTTAGCGTGCTCAGTGAGAAATTTCCTGTTTAGACTTACATAATTTCTATGTCCACGCAAACTCCGTTTAAGCAAAGGAACTGATGTAACTACTAGTTACATCAAGTGTAGAAGAAAGTAGACGTTACAGGATGGGGAAGTGCAGTTTTGTCATGTCAGGATCTCCTGCCATGAAAGAAGTGTTCGCCCAGTGTGTCAGAAAACTAACTGAAGTTCCAGTGAATTAATTTCTGTTCATAATTCAGAGAAACAAATAGAAAGTCTTCCATTAAACCTAGAAATGAGGGTAAAGGACAGCCCTAAATTAGTCAGTTTTTCTTTACTCAAAACTAAATGTATTTCCCTGTGACCTTATATTTTCTAAAGAGGTTTCAGTTCTTCAACTTGAAAACGCTCATATGTTACTGTTAAATTTGGAGGAAGGGCTAGCACACAATTAGATCAACTCAGCAGAAATATGATAACAGGGTGCAAAAGCTCGATGCGCATTCATCTCAAACATGTTCTACAGATATGGTGACTGGTAAGGACACTAAAGTCCATGGAACTTGTAGGTGCTGGAGACCCTGAATTGGAAAAAGGATGGATGGTTCCTTGTTTCTGAACTGACAGGGTGTAATAGCACTCAGTCAAAGATAAAGAGGACTTTGACTTTTAAACATAACTTCCTCAAAACACAGTCATAAACAAATTAAGATTAAAACTGAGCCAGTGGCTGTTTCAGTGGTTGAAATTCTGTCATAAAATGCCAGTTTTTTAAGCTAGAAAACATGACCATCTTGCTTTATTGTTTCAGGGGCACAAATAGTTGCTTTTAGCCACTTTTGAAACACTGCTACAGTTCCTGTCACACCAAATATGTGAGCCATTTTAAACTACTGTTGTTTTTTCACCTAATCCTGGGCAACAAATTAATTTTCCAAAGTTGTAGAGTAGAGTGTGACCACCTCTGTAAAAGCAGTTTGGTCAGTTAGCTGCTCAGAAGCATTGTATATTATTTACACAATCCCACAATCTTCCTAGGAGTGGATGTCCCAATAAATTCACCCCAAGGAAGTGTAGCCAGAAGGAAAGCAGTTCTCTTCAAAAGAAGAATATAGCAGCATGGCTTAGGTTTGCAAAGTTGCATACAAACCAACCACAAGACACCTGGGACAAATGAGTCTAAAATGTAGGTGTCTGGCCAGAATGCAGAGTGGCATGTCTGAAAAGCAGAAAGCATGTATCACCACAAACACCTCACACCAACTGTCAAGTGCAGTGGTGGAGGGGTGACCATTTGCGCTGATGCTGTTTTAAAAAAAAAGTTCCTTATGGGGATATGAGAAACTAATAAAGTCATACAGAAAACGAGTAATTCAGGTTATTGCTGCTAAACGTGGTTTTACAAGCTGCTGAATCATGGAGTGTATGTGCATAGACTTTGTTTTTACGACTATGTATTTTGCTTTCTCTTGTACATATAATTTTGGCCTATCTGGAAAGTTTCCTATAGTTTCTTCTGATTAGAGTACAACCAGTTAAAGATGTAGAGCTGACTGGTTTGAAACAATGTCACAAGAGTGGCGGGAATCTAAAAAATTGAGTGACACAGCACATTTATACAATAGTGATTTGTCAATAGATAGGCCTGCTCTAAGACAGGGCCTGTCTTTATAAGTACCAGCCCATTTACCATTAGTTCAGCTGAGCACTCTATAAGGTTCATTCACCCAATCTCACACAGATTCATATATCACTTTTATCTATGCCTCTGGATGCATCAGGGAGAACTCTGAATTCAGCATCTTGCCCAAAGATACTTCGGCTGGAGGAGACAGGAATCAGTCTTTTCCATTCGTAGACTACCTGCTCTATCTGGTAGCCAACCTTTAATGAGGACCATGAATAGCACATAATATTGTTTTAAAAGAAAATACAAAACCCGCAAACAGACATCTGAGCTCCCATTGACTTCTGTAGACCGGGGCTTCATTTTGCAAATGGAAGCGTTACCACTGGATGTTCATAGAGAAGAATGCAGGTTTAAGCAACTTCCACAAAGGCATCACTTTTCAAATTTAGAACACGCATCCTTCCTTTGCAGTCTATCATTGGTTGTAGCAGTTGTTGGACTGCCATGTCACTGACTGGCCAGAAAAGTCAACTGACTTTTGTTAGCTGCAAAGTATAATATCATTGTATTCTGTTCTAAAAAAAAGTACCTATCAGTATAAAAGCTTCTTGACCCTATTCAGAAAATGTTACAGTAAGTGATTGTTTTTAATGTTTTAAATATTTGGCCTTGATTTTACAATAAATGTATCTACTAATGTCAAAACATAACTTCAGAATTCCCTTTTAATCATTTCGATATTATTCTTGGTTTTGCCTTCTTGGTGGTCTACAGTCAAGTTGTGTTTGTGTGAGGGTTAAAACAAAATACAAGTCTATGTGCTCCTCTGTGTAAAGTTAAGACATGAGAAAAGCCAGAGTGTGAGGGCGTGTTCACCCATGACACACTTAAATTGGCTTATTGTGGAAACAAACACAACTGGATTTTTTTCCCCCTTTCCTTCTGGAGGCAAATCTTTTCCCACAGGCTCAATGAACTGGTATTACAAACACTGCACTCAGTCAAGCATGCCTGTTTCCCAAGATTGTAAATGCATATTTCTTTTAATCTGGTTGTGTTTTATCTTCTCAATTAAAAATAAACAAAAAACAAATCTTACGCTACTACCCTAACAATATCCATTCATTCATCATTTATGATCCTCCATCCTAAGGCCTTTATCCAGGTACGGATCATAGGGGCACCAGTCTAAGAAGAGAGGCCAGGATCATCTTCTCCCTGGTACCAAAGTGTTCCCCAAGCCAGCTGAGAAATATTATCTATTCAGCAAGTCTTTAGTCTGCCCCAGTTCCTCCTCCAAATTGGACATGCACAAAACACCTCACTCAAGAGGCATGCTAGAAGGCATCCCACTCAGAGTGTGGTGAACCACCACAACTGGCTCCTTTCAATGTGGAAGAATAGCAGCTCTATTCCAAGCACCTCCCCACCCTCTCTCTTAGTGTGAACTTAGCTACCCTTTGGGAAAAGCTCTTGACCACTTGACCAGATCACTTTCAAGCTCAGATGTCTCTTTACCACACCCAACCAGTGTAGCATCCACAACACTGAAGACGCCACATCAGTCAATCGGTCAGTCTCCCAGTTCCGCGTTACTTCACTTATGAACAAGACCCTGAGATACTGCTACACTTAGGGCGGCAACACCTTCCCAACCCAAACTGAGCACTATACCTTTTTTCTGGCTAGGAACCATGGCCTCAGACTTAAAAGCTGCTCATTCTCATTCCTGCCACTTCAAAGTAGGTTGCAAACCACTCTGGTGCAAGGTGGAGGTCATGAGTTGATTTAGCCAGCAAAACCATGTCATCTGCCAGCAGACGAGATCCTGAGACCATCAAATCTGCCACTGTAGGCCCCTCAGCTGTGCATAGTAATTCTTTCCACAAAAGTTGTAAAAAGAATTAGTGACAAAGGGCAACAGCCACTGGAAACTGGCAATGTGAGCCAAGCTCTCATTGCTGTTGTACAGGGACTGAATGGCCAGGAACAACAGGCCCAGTACCCCATACTCCTGAGGCAACCCCAACAGGACACCCTAAGGGATGCCAATGAATGCCTTCTCCAGGTCCACAAAACACAGAATAGATGAGTAAACTCCCGCACATCCTGGAATATACTGGAGAGGATAAAGGCCTGGTTAAGTTTTCCACAACCAGGACAGAAACCTCAATGCTCCTCCTGAGTTGGAGTTTCAACTAATGAACAGATTGTCCTCTCGAGGACCCTGGCAATGACCTCCCCACAGAGGAGTGTGTTACCTGAAGTTGGAACATACCCTCCTCCTTGCTTCAAAAGGGAACTACAACCCTAGTTTGCAAGTCCGGAGCTCTGTTCCAGACTTCCACGCAATATTGCAGAATGGTGTCAACTGTGTGTCTTAACACAAATTTACTAGAGATGGGCTGGCTCTTGCTCTGACTTTCTGTGGGGCACAACAATGTTTTCAATATGAGGTCAAGACAAAAATTTGGTTCCCTTTCTTTTTTATTTTAAGGGGTTTTCCATTGTAGTCAATGAGTAAGTATTTGTAAGTATTAGTAATGTCATACATGTTAGAGTAGTGATTATTTATATATCCTTAATCAACCTTCTCCACTCTTTTCTTTGATGTATACTACAGGACATATCACATATTAGCCTTGCATTCAGAATTTTTGGTTTTGTCTGGACTGGTTACTTTTCTTCCACATCTCTTCACCATCTGAGAGAGATGGTGACAAGATGTTGCTTGGGCCGCAGGTAAAGTGAGTCACACTGAAACATGCTTTCTGTTTGAGTGTTATCTGCTGTTATTTTTTATTTAGCAACCGCAATGAAATGAAGACCAGTTAAAGAAGACTTTAGTTTCTTTTTGACTGTTTAATTGAACTGGGTATCTAAAGAGGCATACGCTACACTGTATGTGTGAAATTCAGAGGAAAAACTGTGAGATAAGATCCAAACACAGATTTTCTGCAAAAGAACACACTCCCACAACAATTCACATGCTGTAATGTTCAAAACAAAGTTTCTCTGTAACCATGAGGGCATTACCCACCCAGAAAATGTGGGATGCCTACTATTCTGCAAGAGCACATGTGGCCCTGCAGCATCACAACAGTAGGGATACAAAGAAGTTCAAGAAAGAAGTACAGTCATTTAAACGGCCTTCAGTTGAGACTTGAGGACTATTAAAACCACGAGACTTTCATCATCTGACAGACATCCACAGGCCATCCCAGTTCCTGTTCCTGGGCTCTGTTTACTGATTAACATCATGTGACTTTTCTCTGGAATGTTTGTTAAGACGTGTTGACTGAACCAGCATGCGTTTCCAGGAAACCACATGCATATAATCAGCCAGCTAAACATGCAGCACAGACACTGGGTGCCTGGTTAGCTTACAAATTACACTGTGTGTTACTAGATACCAGTCAAACACAATGCTACATGGGTGGCATTGTTGGCATGCAAGAACAGAGTTCTTTAACACTAATCTTACAGGAGTTATTGCAGACAAGGAGCAAGTCAACAGCTGTCAGCAGTTTGGAAATAGTTTTATTATGTGTATTGTTGTTTACCAGCTCTACATTTACAGAGCTGTAAAAAATAAATAAATAAATAATTACTGATTACTTATTTTTTTTGCATATTTGCCAGACTTGCACATTTCAGATAATCAAAAAATATATATTACACTAAGATAACCCAAGAAAATAGATCATTACATTTATTAAGGGGAAAAAAGCATCCACATCCCCACAGATTTGGGAAAGCCATTCAGTGTGGCTAGCCACACCCATGCCTGATTACTGCCAGACCTGCTGAACCAAGAAACCGCTTAAATAGAACCTGTCTGAAAACATGACGCAGACTAAACAATCTCAAAAATCAACACATCATGCCACAATCTAAAGGAACTCCAGAACAGATGACCGTCCATCGGTCTGGAAATGATTAGAAAGCCATTTCTAAAGCTTTGGGACTCCAGTGAACCATTGTGAGAGCCATCTACAAATAGAGAAAAACTGTGTACCTTCCCAAGAGTCGAAAATCTACCAAAATTACTCCAAGAGATCCCAAAAGAACCCAGAAAAACATCTAAAGAACTGCAGGCCTCACTTGCCTCAGTTAAGGTCAGTGTTCATGATCCAACAATAAGAAAGAGATTGGGCAAAAATGAAGTTAATCGAACCAAGAGTAAAACATGGTGGTGGTAATGCGATGTTCTGGGGCTGCTTGGCTGCTTCAAGATCTGGACAACTTGCCATAGCCGATGGAACCATAAATTTTGCTCTCAACTAGAAATCCTGTAGGAGAATAAATTTCAATGTTGATTTAGCAACTGCAATGAAATGAAGACCAATTGAGGAAGACTTCCACTGCTCCACCAGTTTGTGCCCTGAAGCTCAAACACACTTGGGTTATGTAGCAGAACAATGATCCAAAACATACCAGAAAGTCCACCTCTGAGTTGCTCAAAAACCAATCTAAATGAGGATTTTGGAGTGGCCTAGTCAAAGCCCTAACTTAAAGATGCCTCAACGTGACCATTAAACAGGTCATTCATGCTTAAAAACCCTCCAATGAGGCTGAATTAATAATTATTCTGCAAAGAAGAGTGGACTAAAATTCCTCCACAGTGACGTGCAAGACTCACTGCACTGCATTTTGTATTTACTAGGTTTATCTTTGTCTACTATTACAATTTGTTTGGTAACATCTAAGTATGACAAATGTGCAAACTAAATAAATAAAAATGCAGGAAGGGTGCAAGGTGCATTTAATTTCTCTCTTAGGGTCAACAAAGCAAGCTAACATTGATTATAATTAACTTAAAAGCACACCATGGTTAACATGTTACAAGCAACTAATTTACATGTTCAGCAGACAAGGATGTATTCATTATTAGTGAGCCAATATTGAGTTTCCTGAGGGAAATTTCTCTCTCTCATTACTCATGATCAAATATTTATTAACCTGAGCAAGATACTGTATCTGTTTCATTATCATTTCCCACTGGGAAATACCCATATCATTAGCTATTACCCATTACCAATAGCTGTCCATCTGCTGCTAAATACTCCATCACTGGGGAACTTTATTTTGTGTCATTTTAAAACCAAAACAGTGAGCTTAAAGTAGCTAAATCAGTAGACCTGACAGACAATTCTCCATGGGTTAGCTTCAGAAATTAGTTACCATTGGTTAACAATATCATATGTTTGGGGGATTGGGAAACTTGTAAGGTCTTATTTGTGGAACATGGCAACAAAAAACAACCAAATACTCTTTCCCATATGAGCTTAGCCCACTTTAAAAGCCTGATCGAAAATAAAACAAAACACAAACACATGTGGAAAAACACTCCAAGCTGGAAGTAGAAAAAAGTTCCTTGCCAATGTTCGGGTACGTAAGTAATTGGACAATGAGCTTTTGAAAGCCCCATTAAAGGAGAATAACTTTCAAAGTTGATTTAGCAACTGCAATGCAATGAAGATCAGTTGAGGAAGACTTCCACTGGTCCATCAGTTTGTGCCCTGAAGCTCAAACACACGTGAGTTATGTAGCAGAACAATGATCCGAAACATACCAGAAAGTCCACCTTTTTTCAGTTACTCAAAAAAACCCAAAACAATCTAAATGAGGATTTTGGAGTGGCCTAGTCAAAGCCCTGACTTAAAGATGCCTCGACATAACATGAGGAATCATGTCTCAGCCTCTAAAAATGAGGGACTAATGTATAAAAATGACTAAAATTCATGTCAACGTTATTAAAATACTTTTGTTAAACCATTTACTTAAAGCGCCGAGTCTGCATTTCAATCAAATATTGTTGAAAATCCACTGTGGTGATGTAAAGAGGTACAGTTACAAAAATCATGTCAGTGTCCAAATGCTTATGGGTTGCTATGCACACAGAAGCTAACCAACAAAGGTGTTTTTTATTTTATGTCTCTTTAAAGAAAGGGCCTCATTGTGATGGGAAAAGGAACTAGTGTTTAAGGAGACTCAAGCACCATATCCACCCAAACAGTTCAGACAAATTCAGATAAAAGCCAGGAAATATTTCAGGAGGACATAATAGAATGACCACAATTGTCTTCTTGAGCAAAATAAAACTCCAGATCTTCAGTCGTGGCCCTGAAAATGTCTTTTCATCCTTCAAAGCTATGTGAGTCACGTCTGGTTGCTATTTTAGAGCCTTTTCAAGGTTTAAACCATCAGAAAAGACTTGTTTAGCACAGCAGGAAACACAATGGTGTTTAAATGTGGGTGGACCAGCCAAAGGAGTGCTTAACAGATGCTTCAAATCCTGTGTTTTGTCCACCCAAACCATAGAATGTAGCCTCAATATGAGGAAGAGTAAATTCAAAAAATAGATAGGACACTTGTTTGTCCTTCATTATAACCTGTCTCATGTGTGGACAATGACTAAATTAACAAAATATAAGGGAAGTGATTTGCATTTGTAGGAAGCTGAAAAGTTTACCTAATCTACAACTTCTGTAAATGGAAACAAGAATTTGCTAAAAAATAGGAAAAAAACAACTACACTGTATTATCTGAAGAGTTTGACGCTAGCATGCTCTGTGTGTTGCAGCTCTATGAGGTGGGTGTGGGCCACTTGTTTGCTTGGATGTTTTCCATTTGCTCTGGAATGTTCTTAGAGCTGTTGGTTAGAAATGATCTAAGACTGAGCTAAACACATACTGCAAACCCTCCCACACAGGAACTACATGACATTAGGATTTCCATACTCAGCTGGGAATCAAAATCCAAGACTTTTCGACTTTAAAGGCTAAAGTGGGGGTTTTTCCACCTATAATACTGGGACACACACATTGTGGAACAGCAACATATCCAGATATTGATAGAAAAACATGAAAAAAAGGGGTTGGTATTGATTTTGATGTTACTCTTATTTTAGTTCCTGTAACTTTTTGGAAGTTGTAAACAGGAAGTGTAATGTTGCTTTGGATGTGGGCTGCAGCTGGATATATTTATTTAAATTTGAACAAAATGGGTATTGAAAAGATCTTGTTTGCAATGAATCCACATTTGAATAGACAACCATAACTGGGCTACTTTGATGATAAAACTTAAAACCTGATGGCGCTCCAGCAACTACAGAAAAAGCACCTGGGAACAACACTGAGCCACTGTTGGAGCTTTAGCCTAATAATGTGAGGATTAGTGACCTTACAGTCCCTTTAAGTCTTTTAATGAAATGTATTTACTATTTTTCTCCAAATTTTAATTTCGATATATCCAACACTGTTAGTATTATCATCATTAAGATATACATCAGTTAAGCTTTGTTCAAAATTTCTGTCTTTGCCCATTTCATTTATGTAAAATATATTTCTGCTCATTACTGGGGAAACTGTTTCATAGAAACCTGACTCCTTGAGCACTTTGGAAGAGAAAGGCGTCAAGAAATGGTCAGTTAGTTTTCACTGTTTTGGATTTCCACCACTGCATGCAGAAGTGCATTTTTAAGCACTTATGCTACAGCCATGAACTGCTAAGGGAAGTCCCACAGTCCGGGGTGTTAAAGTATTAGTAATGTGGGCTAAGCTCAGCATCAAATATCCAACAGCAACACAAAAGTGTGTAAATGTCTTCAAGAAAACACCAGAATAACTTACTTCATAAGAAATTGTGGTGTTTTTTGGTTACTACTAGCACATTTTACATTTTAACCTGACCATTCAGATTACCTCTTGTGATCATTGATACACAAATTCGTAATTCAAACTTCCACAATTTTATGCGTTATGGTTTGGTTAAATAACGGCAAAAATTTAGAGGATTAGATGCTGACCTCACGTTCTCGGGCCATATCACAGTTTCTGTGCTGGTGTAAAGATTCACAAAGCAAACTAGAGCAAGTAACAGTGCAAGTAACCGGCAAACTGAGTCCCACCTGTGGAGGACATTGCTTTACTACAAAACTATCACTGGAAAATCAGGGAATTTCTTTCATGTGGCAGGACACCTGAAACAACACAGACCATTTTGTTTCACGCATCACTTAAAAAGCGACCTTTATCTTATCCACATTGATGCAAGGCTGGCACCACAAAAGTAAGATCTGAGCTAAATAAACAAGCATGACGGACACTGGCAACAACACATCAAAAAAGATGAATGCAGTTCTTGTGAGGGTTTAATTAGCAGTAAGCACCGGCCTTTGTCAGAAACATAAAAACACAGGAAATGCAGCAGCATTTTCAAAAAGAGTATCTTCAAAGTGGTGGACATAATGAGATTTAAAAAAAAAGAAAAAAACAAGGCAGATGATGTCCTGATTATGTTGAGGAGTCTCATTGGCCCACATTAAGCCACAGAATAAAAACAGTATTCATGGAGTGTGCAGGTACTTCTGCTTTTTACTGCCTTTTCTTGCTTTCCATGTTCACTCAACCCAGTGGACTGAACTCAGCTTGAAAACTAGTATATGACAACAGCTGAGTTTTATGATGATCAGTTCATTCTGTTCTATCTGCCACTGGAATTCTGAGTAACCATCTGAAAAGGTTAAACTGCACGATTACTGCAGCCTAAACCTTTTTTATACCATAAAAAAACACAACCTAAATACAAATATGTTACAAAGATAATAATTTTAGCCATTTCATTTCATAGACGCTGAGAGGGAAAAAGTCAGTTCTTCTCCATTCAAGGCAGCCATGCTGCATTTAGACAAAACATGTCTAATGCTCACATTTTGTCCTGCGTGCTGCACCTGTTTGCAGCTATTACAGGTAGAAAATCAGTCCCACAGGCGCTAGCAGTGTAAGGCTTTGAAGTGTTTCTCTGAGAGGTTACCAGCCCATTTACGAGTTCTGAGAATCACGATCAAAATGATTGCAGTGGAAATCCCAGCAGTGTCTGTGGTCCAGATGCAGATCCCAGAAGGACAGGTACAAGCCTCAGCAAATCTCTCAGAGGGATGCCCAACTGGCTGCTACGTAACAGCAAGTCCCCAAGTGAGCTGCAGCCTGCAGGGTGAAAGAATAAAGCCTTAAACAAGTGTACAGTTTTCATCATATGAATTTTTTTGTACAATGGTTTCAAGTTCTGTATGATCAGGATGGTAGAAATGCTACTCTCCCCCTCTTAGTTACATTGTAGTGATCTAAGTAATGGAGTTAAATTCTTGATGCTGTCAACAGCGTGCTGGATGTTTACATGCAAATGTACAAATGCAGTTTCATGTTAGCATATGTTTGTCTTACCCTCCAGCTGTGTGTGCACGTTCTTGAGGTAGGGGATTGACCGGTACACCAAGAAGCAGGCCAACATGATCGATTGGGTGTCCTTTGAGAGTGCCTCTCCCTTCATGTAGGTCCTCAACACTGAGCTGTTTTCTAGGAGAGAAAACAAAGACAAGACACAGATATTTTTTTTTATTTACAGTGTTTTGTTTTGTTTTGAGCTTATATCTGTTATCACACTAGAAAATGCCTTTTTTCCATTCTTTATTTCTTTTTTATTCAGCTGTGTCACAGTTCTAACACAATTGTACTATTAATATTTTCCAAATGTTTTGAGTATGTTGACACTAGTAAATAGAATAATGAAAAACTAATGCTGACACCTGTCATGTTTTTGTCTTCTTTGCTCATACATGGTAGAGTGAGCCAATGTGGATTACAGACACTGAATGAATGAACAAAAGAAAACTAAAAACAGAAAAAAGAAGTGATTTTTGTGCCTAAAACCAGAGGACTCATTGTTTTCACTATCCCAAAAGATGATATCCGCTTGTTATCCCTCTGGAACTATTAGGCCAGACTGACGCTTAGCGCCAGTGATCTGGCGAGAGCCAAGGACTTTATGAAGGACAGTTCTGCGCCGAAACTGGAGTAATAAAAGGCTGCTTAAAAGCAAAGTAGCAGCTGTTCAACAGGCAGTATTTAAACTCCGTTTACAGTTCCACTTTAGCAAAGGTGACAGCAGATAGAACAACAGACTGATGCTGTGCCCTCTGTGGCACTGACGTTATCAAGTACATTTTGTAGAAACAAAACAAAACTTTACTCGTTGCTAACTGGAATGTGCGTCGTGTCAGCAAGCCATGTGGCAAATATGCAATTCTGCATATCTGCTGCATGTGGCATGCAAATTCACCCCTTGACTTACTTTCAAGCAAGCCAATTTACCTCGAAACTGTGTAATCATGTCACAAGACTGTAGAAATGTGTTTTCTGTGCCCAGGCTATGCATGGGTCCTTAAATATATCTCAACAGGAAATGCCCCTGGTGATTTTAAGGGTGGAAATCTCCTTCTCTCTCAGATCAGTTGTGTGAGAAAAGGTCACAGAAAAATAAGTCCTACACTGCTGAATTTCTTTACATTTTGTAAAAGTCTATAAATATATCAAAAATTCTCAACAAACTTTCATTTCAAAACTAATATTTAACTGATAATAATCACTTTCAGTATTGAATGAAATTCCAAGACTCCCATTGGGAAATATCTGTGACTTCTTGTGTATCTCAGTATCTTTTAAGAATGAATTCACTGCTGCATGCAGTCACTTCTCAGAAAGATAGAAGGGTCAAAACAAGAATCATAAAAATAACAAGCAAGCTCTTGATACATATTTCATTCATGGTTGAGTTCCAGAGAACTTCAACATTCCTGATGCTTGAGGTCAAGCTAGTTTGGATTTCCTTTCAGCTGTCTGCCTGAGGCGAGAGGCGTCACAAAACATGAAAGTAAAGGCATGTTTGAATTATTTCATGAATGCAGTCTCATCCAACTACTTCACCTGTTTCCCACGCTGCTTATTGTGCATTTATTACCATGAGGGTGTGTTAGTGTACTTGTGTGTGCAAATTCTGTGATGGAATGTGTGTTTGTTTAACTATATCCACAGGCTGTTTAACTTCTAAACTATGACATTAATGTGCTACACCCGTTACAAGAAAACAAGCTGAAACATATCCTGCCTGTGAAATATTCAGCATGTGACACTGCTGCTCAACAGAGCCAACTCTTTGTCGCATGCATGCACTGCAAAAATAAATGCTAACTATATCTATATATCTATATCTATTATCTATCTATATATGTTATGTGTCCACAAAGTCTATACATGGTGACATTAATGCAGCTAATGTCAAGCTTGTTTATCAGTAGAAAAAAACCTGACTGCTTTTGAACAATGTCTAGCTAACAGCTGACTTTCCTCAGCTGACACCTGTCATATGGTGGCCTTCTGATTCTCTCTCATACAACTTGCCACATTGTCCTTAAACTGGACTATTACGCCAGTTTCCTGCTCCACTCAACTCTATTTTAATCAAATAGCACAATATGAAAACAAAGGTCACCTACAATATTACAGAGAAAAATGCACCAATCAGATAATCCCCTATGCACAAGCAGTAGGCAACAGTGGAAACAACCCTCTTTTAATGACGATGCCTGTCTACCAAATCCTGGGAGACTGGCAGCTGGTTCCACATGAGAGGTCCATAATAGCTGGAGGCTCCGCCTATGATTTTACTTTTAGAAATTGTAGGAGCCACAAGTAAGCCAGCAGTCTGAGAGCAAAGTGCTGGGAAAATAAAGTACTAGGAAATCTTTAAGATATCATGGTGGCTGATTATTGAAGACCTTGCAATTGAGAAGGATTTTAAATTTAACAGGGAGCCATAGAAGAAAAGCCGTGTCACTACTCTCGCTCCGGTATTTTGGATCAACTGAAGGCTTTTCAGAAAACTTTAAGAACAACCTGATAATCAGTTACAATAGTCCCATGTAAAAGTAACAAATGCATTAAGTCGTTTTCACCTGAAGACAGGACGTTTCTAATTTTAGAGAGATTGTGTCGATAAAAGAAAGCAGTTCTGCATATTTACTTCATGTGAGCACTGAATGACATATCCTGGTCAAAAATGACCAGGATATGTCTTCGCAGTTTTACTGGAGGCCAAGGTGATGGTATCCAGAGTGCACAGCAAAAACAGAGAATGCTGTTAGATTAATTTTCTATGATTCGCAATTCTAAATAATCTAAATAATAATGTATTGTATACTAGGCCTTGATGCAGGGCCTCAGTTCATCCACTGCCTGAAACAAGCCCTTGCAGTTCCTCTTCCTTTTAACCATTTTTTCTGATTGGCTGCCCTTCATAAATAGGTGGATGTGGCTGCTGTGCTCACAGTTCGAGCTGTGTCTGAGATGCCCATATTAGGGAAATCCTCTTTCATTATAAAAGTTCAAGGCAAAGTTAGAGAGGAAAGGTTTAGATGGTTTGGACATGCGCAGAAGAGGTACTGTGGATATATTACACAAAGGATGAGAAAAAGGAAGACCACAGAAAAGTTTCATGGATGTAGTGGAGGAGGATAGGGAGTGTCTCCTCCCCTGTCTGGTATGACAGAGGAGGGCGCTAGGGATAGGATGAGATGGAGGCAGATGATCCATTGTGGCGACCCCAAAAGGAGCAGCTGAAAGGAGATTATAGAAATTCAAGAATAAAGGGGGAAAAAATAAAGATAAATGAATGAATGAATGAATAAATAAATAAATGGAGCATTCAGGACAGTCTTAAGCCTGAGATCTGAAAAATCCCCCCTCACGTTGTTGTAAGAAACACTTGAAAAAAAATCCACCTATTATTCAAGGAGTAGGAGACAATTATTAACACCGTTTCAAC
The DNA here is from genome assembly GCA_015106755.1 of Etia nguti. Lineage (NCBI taxonomy): Eukaryota > Metazoa > Chordata > Actinopteri > Cichliformes > Cichlidae > Etia > Etia nguti. The sequence continues at coordinate 2,358 of VUQG01045436.1, read as the reverse complement.
TCAACAGAGAGCAGAACCCACAATGAGCAGAAGGCGTGTTTGCTAAATGTGTTACTGAATAGGGTAAGACATCTGAGCCTTTGCTCAGCATTCTTCATGTTGTTTTCATCTTGATATCATCAATTGATACCCACATCAGACATCTGTAGCAGCAAACATCAGCAATCTGGCCTGCATCATATGTTTTCTTATACCAACACATTCAGCGTGGCTTTACATCTGTTTAAACGTGGTGTAAATGCAACCAGACAAGAAATGCAAACAGATTCTTTGTTACACAGCACAGAGGAAAGCCCCATCTCTGCTGGTCAAGAATCTATTTGGAGTTGAAACATTCCTTTCTTAACATTTTAACAGCAGTGCTTTGGGTAAAAAGAATTAGTTACAGATGTGAATTCTTACATCTTTGCAAGACAGATGTTTGTGCAAGCAAACACCAAAAGCCTCAACTCAGGAACTGACCTGTTAGCACATAAAAAACATCAGCTTTTTTTTTTTGGGAGGGCGTACTTGTTTTACATAAACCAGTTTTTATACATGACTGTAATGGACCCTGAGTGTTTGATCCAGGATGAAAGAAGTCATTTTCATTATTCATTTTGATATGATTGTCACATCTTGATTAATCATTAACTACACCAAGTGCAGATATAGTTAGTGACCTTGGGTTTAACTGCTAAAAAATTTATCAAATACTATCAATTAGTCCTCTGTGACCCGACTAGGCTATTTTTAGTTTCAACCTGAGCACAGACTCCTCAGTTTAAAGGTTTGTAAGATTTAACCTCCCTTCATTAATCCTCGAATTACCCCTCTTACAGTTAGGCCCACAATTTGTTGAATGAAGACCATTTTTTGTAGTTATGCCTCTGTACACAGTCACAGTGGATTCCCTTTCCCTTTAAATGCTCTGCTAGGTGTTTACTAACCGCCTTTAGCAAATGTTTGTTTGTGGGTTTCTATGTTCAGTTTTGTCTTCAATAACTGAAAAGCATGCTCTATAAGGTTAAGATCAGATGACTGACTTGACCATTGAAGAATATCCCATTGCCTTGAGAAAGTCTTAGGTTTCTCTTGCTTTATCCTTTGGGTCAGGTCATACTGTGGATTTAAAAAATGGCAGTTACACATTTTAATGCAAAAACTTTCTTAAACCCACTGAATTAAAGCTGAAAGTCTGCACTCCAGTCACATATTGCTTCTTTGGTTTAAAATGCGGTGGTTTACGGAGGCAAAGCTGCAAAAATACAAAACTACTCTGTCTGTCCACAGCAGACGTCAGGATGACACTTTGCAGAGTAATCCAACAAAGGCTACAGGACCTGACAACATTCCTGGCCGGGTGCTTCGGGAGTGTGCTGACCAGCATCTCAAGGACATCTTAAATACATCACTGAGCTCAGCTATGGTTACCTGCATGCCTCAAAACCACGAAAAGCATCCCAGTGCCAAAGAAGTCCACTGTGTCCTGCCTCAATGACTACCGGCCGGTGGCACTTACGCTCATCATCATATAGTGCTTTAAGCGGCTGGTATTGAGGCACATGAAAACTCAGCTTCCACCGAATCTGGACCTGCTACAGTTTGCTTACCGCCCAAACCGCTCCACAGATGATGCCATCTCGTCTGCTCTTCACCTTTCTCTCTCCCATCTCGACAAAAAGGACACTTATGTCAGAATGCTGTTTATTGACTTCAGCTCAGCATTCAACACAGTCATTCCCCAGAAGCTGGTAAAGAAGTTGGACTTACTAGGAACTAATAAACACCACTCTGCAATTGGATCTTTGACTTCCTAACTGACAGGCCCCAGTCTGTCTTCATAGGAAATAAAACCTCCAAAGTCCTCAGACTGAGTACAGGATCGCCGCAGGACTGTGTGCTTAGTCCACTGCTGTTCACCCTGCTAACACATGACTGTACTGCACAGTACAGCTCAAATCACATCATCAAGTTTGCAGATGACACAACAGTGGTGGGTCTCATCACCAACAACGATGAGTCTGAATACAGAGAGGAGGTACAACACCTGGTGGACTGGTGTCAGAATAACAACCTGTCTCTAAATGTTCAGAAGACTAGAGAGATGGTTGTTAACTTCAGGAAGAGCTCAATGGCCCACACCCCACTGCACATCAACGGATCTGCTGTTGAGATGGTGAACAGTGTGAAGTTGTTGGGTGTGCACATATCAGATGACCTCTCCTGGAACCTGAACACCACCACTCATGAAGAAAGCCCAACAACGTCTTCACTTTCTTAGGAAACTGAAGAAGGCCAGTCTCCCTCCTCCCATCCTCACATCATTTTACCAGGGAACCATTGAGAGCGTCCTCTGCTGCTACATCGCTATCTGGT
>VUQG01045431.1:12408-38109 GCA_015106755.1 Etia nguti | reverse complement strand
AGTAATGAGAAGGTGGCCACTTTCATGAGTAAATCATATAAGCCTTATATGATTCACTATATGAAGTAGGCCACATCTTATGCAGGTCTTTTATAAGTTTTTTCTATTTCTTTTCCATATGGGTGGTGTCCTTCTTGAGCGCCAGATCCAAGGAAAAACATCAGTCCCTTTGTTCTCCTTTGGGATTTAGCATTCTGTCCTATGACTGTTTTTCTCTTGACAGAGTCTGCCACTTTGTCAACTGTAAATGTTTAACAGGGTAGCCAAACTAAACGTGTATCTCTTTTTAGAAGAGTAAAATTTACAGTAAATAACTAGTTAATTTAATCTGTATATATCTTTGGATTATATGAGGATGCCAGAGGTACCCAGAGGAAGCTCACACAGGTGCAAGAAAAACATAGATAAAGTCTAGACAGCAAGGAGGTTCAAATCAAGTTACCTGGACATGTTGGATGACCATTATTGTTTATTAGAAAGACTAGCTCGAATAACTGGCAAGAAAAATAAATTTGAGCACCAGACAAACGAGTGCTACTTTTTAGAAAACACTTAAAAAAATAATGCTGTGGATTAGAGTGAGAGACACTGAAGCAAGCAAAAGAAAGAGGTAGAGCAAGAGAGAAGCATAGAAGACAGGCGAGTGGTTTGGAGAGAAAGATGGAGGAACGACTATTAGATAGAGGCAGCCGGTAGGAAGAGGCGAGCAGGTCCTCAGAGTCAAAGAAATGAGAAGGGTCTTATATCTGGAAGTACGTGTTCTTCTTTCTTATGTCCCTGTGGCACTCAGATAAACAGGCCCAAACAGACATCAGAAACACTGAGGAATTTATGCTTTTTGTCAAAATCGTTGTTGGCGATGAATGTCCTTGCACCGCCTTTTCCCTCTGTCTGTCTACCCTGTAGTTCTGGCTTCCTTTATCAGAAAAGGTGGAAGTTTGTCGATAAAAGTTTGTATTTTGGTGGTTAATGCCCTTGCATTCTTTTCTTCAGACTTGTCTTCGCTTCGAAAGTTTTGACGTGAAAACACCCAGGTGAGCGTTTGATAGAACTAGGTGATTATTTGGGCCATCGTCTGTTTTTCCTCTCAGTCTCTCTGTGTGTTGTTTTGCTTTCCTATTTGCATCTCATTTTGCTCTCACTTATATTTCACTCTTTTGAATTGGTGATGACTTTGTGTCTATATCTTTGTGTCTGGCTTTATCACTCCACTTGACTATCTGTCCCTTTTTTCTCGTGATTTATGCATGGAGATGCAGCTGCTCTCACCTGATAGCTCATCTTTTAAAGAAGTATCTCTCATCCCCTCTGAATCACACAATCTCCTCTATTATTTGTACTTGCTAGCTGTGAAAAAAGAAAAAAAACAAAACAAACTCCACTCTCATTTTTATTTCGATTTCCATCCCTTCTTTTATTTGGGTCAGCTGAAGGTCCCAGAATCTCAATGTGTCTCATTCACAAAAATGGCAATGACAGTTTTATTTATATAGCACATTTCATTACATGAAAACTCAAAAACAAAACACAAAAATAAATACACAGACATGTGCTCAAAGTGTGGAATTCATTGATCGTCTCCAAATATTTCAAATGCTACTTCCATCTATATTATACTTATAAATACTAAAAATAAAAATACATTAAATAATTATAGCATTATAATAATGTAATTTTTTTTTGTTTGTTAGCGAAACAGCAAATTAAAGAAATTCCTCGTTAACCACAATAATGATATTTTTGTATTAAAAAAAGCTTTCTTTTTAAGAGTGTGCACATGTGGTGGATCAACCATTATAGAAACTACTAATTGTAGTCAATCATGATCACTAATGAACTAACAGTAATGAACCTTATTACCCCCCCAATCAACACTGTGCATGTAGAATCGTTCCAAGAACAGTTGAACTAAATCATTTAAAGATCTGAATTACCATGATATTCATGCCCAAGAAAACGTGCGTGAACTTCTTCCTCAATATATTTTTTTATTCTTTACTTTAATTATTTTCATGTCCATGTGAAAAGTGTGTGTGGCATGAGATCCTTGTTACAAAGCTTTTCCTAATCTGAGCTATTTCTGTTTCCCCATATGGTTTTCTGGCAGGGTCATCCATGATATCAGAGGCAGAACACTCAGTATTGGACACAAACAGGTTTCCACATCCACATAGGGTGCTGTTCCCACAAGATGAATGTCTCCGATTTCCTGATTGAATGAACAGTGACTGAGATAACAACTGTCCCTCTCTGTCTCCTCCAAGTCAGCTGCTGTCTTCATTGTCATTTACCAGTGTTTCTTTTCATATCCAGGCCATAAAACTACAGCATTACTTTTTAACTTTTGAGGTCACATCCTGTTTGTCACATTTATTGATTTATTACTCTTCATTTCAATAACAATGTGTAGATGGAGACATCTACACTTTTACTTGCAAATGAATAAGTACAAGTATTCCCTAACCATTGTTAGCCAAGCCCAGAACAAAGGGGCTGGCAGTGAAGAAACCGATTTGAGTTCCATGGATTAAGAAGAACTCCAGAAAACTCGGATCCCTTTGTGTGTGTGTGTGTGTGTGTGTGTGTGTGTTTGTGTTAGCGAGATCCCTGGGTCTGGTATCATTTGACAGACAGCCAATGATCCTAGAGAGAGAGAGAGTGAGAGAGAGAGAGAGCCAGAGAACACGTGGATGCAGAGATAAGAGTGGCTGAGATACTGCAACGAGGCAAGAAGCGATACTGGAATTACAAGGGGGACACATGGGTTTATGGATGCAATCCTGTTGGTGTGTATCTGGGTGTGTGTGTGTGTGTATGTGGTATATAATGGAGTTAGAGAAGAGCAATTATGACGAAGATAAGAGCGAACCTAAGAACTTTTCTTCACATGGGAAATAACAGTAAATAGAATTAAAGTTAAAAACATGAAGAGTGTTTAGGTTTGTTTTTCTGCTCAGTTAAGGATACATGTAGTTAATTAGCCAGAACAGGACCTCTACATAGTTAGTGGTCAAATCATAGCAGGTCCAGTTGTGCACAAGGAGATGACCTTGAAGGGAACATTTGCTATATAAAGCTTAAATAAATAAATAAATAAATATGGGATATTCTGACACCCAACATGCAGTGAGTTGTGACTAACCAGGCTTTCAGTTTTACTGTTTTATACATTTCTATCAAACAGCGGTTAAAACAAAAGTGGCAGAATGGCAGAGTAGTTGTAGTACTACTGTTCACTCTTACTATTCACTGCTGTGCTATTATTTTAATTCAGTTTAATCCAAACTGAACTTAAAGCTCATTCTTAAACATCATTTCTTTAATGTTTTTAGTTACTGCAGCCAACCTTTACATGGAGGAAGTGGAACGAAAGGCTCTTGACTCTTTTAAAGGGAGAGTACCTAGCCACTGGTACAGATATGTAGACGACACTTGGGTCAAAATCAAAAACCCAAGACGTAGACTCCTTCACTGCTCACATCAACTCTGTGGATAAAAACATAAAGTTCACCAGGGAAGACACAAAGGATAACAGTTTGTCATTCCTAGACTGTGCTGTGCGAATTGAAGAGAATGGAAACCTCAACATTGAAGTTTACCGGAAGCCCACACACACGGACCAGTACCTCCTCTTTGACTCCCACCACCCTCTGGAACACAAACTTGGAGTAATCAGGACCCTACAACACCAGGCAGAAGATGTTCCCTCTAAGCCTCAAGGGTAAAAGAGGGAACACACACATGTAAAGGAAGCTCTTAAAACACGTGGTTATCCTAATTGGGCTTTCATTAAGTCAGGAAAGATGCACAGAAAAGAAAGTCAGACACCAACTAGGGAGAATCAGAAGGACAAAAGGAACAATGTTGTCATCCCTTATGTAGTGGGGTCCATGAGCCTCTTGGGGACACTCCCATAGGGTTTTGAATCTGGGACTCTCCACCAGTTGCTGTCAGAACAGAAGAAGCTTCTCGGATGAGAGGTGAAATGTGTTCAAGAAACTTAAAGAAGTCAAGACGCTTTTCTTTCCAAGTTCTTTAGACCCAGACATGTGAAGTTGTGCTGACAAGGATGTCACCAAACAAGGCAAGGCAAATGCTTTTAAAGGTGAAATATAAAGGTAAAATGAAAAATAAACAAAAAGGGTGAATTATACCATTCAGCCTAGAGGTTTAAAAACTGGATTTTTTCAATGTTCTATTGTGAATAAAATAAGTGTTTATAATATTTACAAATCATTGCATTTTGTTTTTTTTGGTTTGTTTTATACTTTACACAGTGTTCCTTTTTCGTAATTGGGTGTGTACATGGAAAAAAAACATGGTAACTGGGAGGTTGTTTCAAAATCCACTTCATACACATCACTATATAAGGATGGGAATCAAGTACCAGTTCTTAGTAGTTCAGTTCTTTGGACTTGTTAGTCTGCCTACTGATCCTGCTTATCGGCTCCACTTGCGCAATAATCAGCTAATTTCAGTTCATGCACAGTCAGCTGTAGGCAGGCACAGTCTACAGTGTGGATACAGACAGTGCAAACCACATGCATGACAGAAACAACTGCATTATCCTGCTACCTTAACCTCAGCTCTCTGCTCGGCTCCGCAGCCAGACCCTGAACGTCAACAGGTCACAAACTGATGATCAGTCAGGCTGCAACTTGACTACCTGTTCATGTTTCTACAGTAGAATCACCATGGAGATAAGGTTAAAGTCTCTTTGCACTGGTTTTCATTTCTGCTCTGTGTTCCTACCTAAATAGTAAGAGAAAGCTCATATGTGTGTCCTCATTAGGATTTGGGTTGGTGTGTGTGGAACTGTAGCCTATATGTTTATATTGTTAAATTAATAATTATGAGACAAGGCGTTTCAAGTTTCAGGAGAAACACAAAAATAATGTAAAGAGTAATGTCACAAACTACTTTCTCCTGGGAGTAATTAAGCAACATACTGGATTACTTTTAAGAAAAGTGTCCTGTGTAATATGTGCAATTTCTTACGTTTTTCTGAGTAACAACCCAACATTGATCACAACAAAGAGGGGAAATAACTCCAACGTGTACAAATATTTGACTGCACAGCAATTAATTTGTAAAATCTTTGACATGCTGCTCATGTGATATGTGATGGTGTGACTTAAAGTGGATTCAATGAGAACCCACTGAGAATTGATGACTGATATTGATAATGGAATTGAAATGGCTGAATAATCTTATTCTCATCCCTAATCCTACTAAATATTACTATTATATGAACTTTTTTATCTAAACATGATTTAGTATTGCACCTCATAGATTTTCTAGAATGATGTCTATTACAGTGAATCATGCTGAAATGAACAACTGTAGTTATGTTTTCTTCAAAGCTCCACACCCTGGAAACGTGTTCTGGAAAGAAAGAAAGGATTTCAGCAGCTTCCACTTTGTGTCTATACGCTGAACTGTAGACAAAATGAGAAGGTAATTATAATTATAATTTTACAAGTTAAGATAAATTATTGCATTTTAATAAAATAATGAATTATTGTAAAATAAGAACAGTAAAAGTTTATCAAACACATCTGCCTCCATTTCAGCAGCTCAGATTAGTTCCCTAGACATCCATCATCAACCAGATGTGTGACACAGCTGTTGTTTTAAATTGATATATATGAGTTCCAAATTACATCCTTTGCTCATCTAGGTATAACTGGCTGTATATTTTTTTTCTTTATCACACATTCTGCAGATTTCACTATACAGTATGGGGTTTTATCTTTACAGGGTTACATGATTTTAAAATACCAATGGAGCGCTAAAGAAAACTTCTCTTTTTCAATGTTTCTGTCGTTCAGGTAATGTATTTGAAGCTAGCTAGCTTCTAATTCACTGGATCGGATCTGCAAAAGCATTATGGAAATGTCCCCCAGTGAAGGGGAATTAAATCTTGCTGTTTAAATAGTTCAGTTACTCAACAGAAGCTTTCCTCTCTGGCCTGAAGTAAACCAACTAGACTTGTGGGGTAATGTCAACTGTAATGTAAAATGGACCTGGGCAGCAGATCATTCAGACACACAGTGTAGTGAAAAGGTTTATTTTTCCTACGACAAGCTGACGTGGAAACTCGAGTAAACTATGGCGAAGAGAGACCGACAGTTACAGAACAATCTATGGCCACAGAATGCATGGGTAAGTATGCGGAGCTTACTTGTCGCACGTTTGCAAACAGACTGGGGCGAGGCATGGGAAGGAGGTGGCTGAGGCAGGGCCAGGTGTGGGCAGATGGCAGTGCAGGCAAAGAGAGGGACTGGATCCAGGTGTAGTGAACCGAGGCGAGGACGGTAAGCTGACGCAGTAACTGGCACGGATGGAGGCAGTCTTTGGCTGTGGACTGCCTGACGAGTCGTTAGGCGAGCTGGCAGGAAACAGACGAGAAGATTTTCCATCAGCACTTTGATCACTGAAATAGAACGCGAAGTAAGGGTTGACTCGTGACCACTTGAGGCTGAGACAATAATCTGACACCGAACAATAACAGAACCCCAGCCATCCCGGCTCCTAACAAATGTGGGCAATTTGCCTCCTTCTATTTTCATGCCACTTCTTATTAGGATGTGACAGTGCATTTCCAGAGCATTTCCAGTAATTACAGTGACTTGCAAACAGATAAGTTGACCTGGAAACAATTGATTAAATTATATACTCTGTCTATGCTGCCTCTCAAAATAGAAACCATCAAAGTTAATGTGCTATAATTGTAAGTTTATAATTCATCATATTTGTGGGCTGGCACTCACCGATGATTCACAGCTGACTTACTATCTTACTGGAAGTGTGTAAACGTGTTTGATTGAATCTATTTGTACATGTGCACTCAGTGCTGTAGCCTAGTTTTAAACCAGTCACAATATGTGTGAAAAGCCTGAACATGAACGTGGTTATCATCTTTGGTTTGTGCAGGTTTATTTAAGGTATGTATGTAGGACAGGTGGGTAAATAATGATATGTTTATGTGGGAGACTACAATATATAATTATTCCAGAAAGCGTTTTGGGATGATAGGTACCTTTGTCTTGTTATATGTAATGTGTGCAAATATAGCAACATTTGACTTGCCATTTCCCGACCTTTTGCAAATGTGTAAATTCTTCAACCCACTTTTGCTTATAACGCAGCTTTTGTAATGTTTTATTTTTCTACCTTTGTTGTGTTTTTATTTTATTACTTACTTTTTCCTTTTGAATTCCCATGAATTTACAGATCTGATAATGGACACAGAGGCTCAGAAACTGGCACAAGGTCAGCAAACAGCTCAGATTCTTAACCGAAAACAAAATATCAAAAAAAGAGAAAATAATTTCCTGTTTTCAGTCACAGCAACAACAAAGAAAATGTCATTATGTTGATGTAAAATGAAAGCATGAAAGAAGGAGCTGTCTGAAGTTCAGAAGAAGTTCAAAGGGGGAGATGATATTCAGCAGCCACTGCTAGAGTGAACAGAAAGAAACAAAACACAGAACTGAAATAACTTAAGCTGTGAAGTCAATTTTCATATCTGCTTTTTTCTCTTTTAGAGCACTAATGTATTCGTTGAACATTATTTTTCTGTACCTAAAAAATTATGTGATTTAAATTACATAAATGTACTATTGAATTAAGGATATGATATCTTTCCACTCAAGTTTTAATGTGTCATACAGTGGCTGTAAGAATGCAGAAAGAAGAAAAACAGGAAGTCACCTGGCAATACAGAACTAAAGTTTGTCTGGGGGGGATGAATCAGTCAACAAAACATTGTCAGTTTCCTTTTTCAAACCAAGAGTCAAAGTTTTCTTTCCTTTAACTTTGACAAATATGGAAGTGTAAATAGCTTTTGATGCATGTAATTTCAAACGTCCTTTTTTTGCCTCTTGTCTTATTAATGAAGCAGAAAAATGTCATATTCTGATGGCATAGGGTTAAGGTTAGGGTCATCAGTGTTGGCAACTTAGATCTCACAGAGCTAAACTACAGCACTATTGTTACACTAGACACATCATAGATTAGGTCAGGCCACCTGACCCTAAAGCAAACAAACTTTCCATTACAAGTACTCGAGCACACATTATCAGGGTGAATGAGACAGTTTGAGCTCCTGTTATCGCCTCCCTACCCTGACATCTCATAAAGGATAAACACACGATAGGGCAGTGCTTGCATTGTTAGTAGTGGTCCAGCACATAGCACCATTAAGAGTGTAAGACTTGTGTAAAAGTCCAAGGCAGGAAGTGATGTTAAATATAACAGAGGCTTAAACCTATTGTCTTGCTCCCTTTGGAACTACAGGGGTTAAGAGCAAGTAGACCATGTCCACTCCACGCTTTGATGGACTGCAGCAGCAGAATTTCAATTGTGGCCATTTTCCATTTCTGTCCCTCCGGCTCTGTCATTCTCAAAGTATTTCCACTCACTTCTGTCTCTCACACTCATTTTTTTCTCTTTTTACCTCTGTACCCTTCTGTCCCATCTTTCACTCCCTCCTCAGGCACTTTGTGTAAATTTCAGAATATTCCAGAGAGTAAGACTGAGCTGGCATGAAATGGGATTAGCAAAAGAGACAATTTTCACTACAAAATCTCCCTCTTTGCTCCTCTGTTCTCTCAAAGCCAACATTTCCCTCAGAAAAAAGGCTAGTCAATGTTATGTTCAATTCTTTTTTCCCTTCTTTTGATTCTGCATTTCTCAGACAGCTATTTTGTAGCTGCCCACAGGTTTTCCTTTACAGGTTTCAGCCTCAGAATTACGTACAGTGCTCACCGTGGAGAGACAGGTCAGGTTCTTCTGATTCTACTCTATCCAAACTTTTCTTCCTTCTACCATCATCTCATCAAGCAAATCAAATAGCTGATGTTACCTCTAGTAGATTCGTATCGCTAAGGTTGCTCATCATTCGCTGGCTCTGGACGCTTGAGCTTGGCTGGCTCAGTATACTTGGAGAACTCAGGATTAGCAGGAGTAGAAAACAAAGTCTCGAGGGAAGCCTCAGGTGAAGCAACAGCCTTTTAGAGCCAGCAGAGAAAACACAGACAACTTGAAAGTCTATAAATTAAGCACTGGGTCAAAAACCTAGAACCATGACATCAACACTGTTAATTCAGGGCAGCTGAATAGCATAAATTTTACATTGAGTGGTGGGCTAATAAATTGGTTAAACACTGTACATACATGTTTACACTGGCCTGCTGCCTAATCTACAAAATACTGTCAGCTGCTGACATCAGCCTGTCCCAGTTGTGAGTATAATGACTGTACTGTCTAACTAGCAAATGTAGAAGTATTGTGGGGTTACACTGCCACCGTCTTGCTCTCTCAATTAGTTGAAACACCTGTTAACAGTAAAATAACAAGATTAAATGGACTTGCTCAAAGTACTTGATTATAAATTACACTGTGAAAAAATGCTGATGCAATTATGAAACGTGCTGTATAGTCACATTGTTGCACAATTTAAAGATTTAAATTACTGCAAATCATACGACACTGACAGTAAAAGTCTTATGTTATATAATTCTCATTGCAAAATGCAAATTGCAGTGTTACTGAGTCCTGAGATCTTGGTGGCAAAACTTGTTGCTGTGAAATATAATACCCAAAGATGTTCTCAGCACATTTAATTAGATTTTAGATAGCACTAAAATTTGCTAAAACATTCCTTTACTGAGACGCGCTGGTTTTACAACACTACTTTGTCTTTGAGAGTCGAAATGCTGTTCAGTGTGTTGATGTATGACACCGCAGGGAGTTCTGCTGGAGTTCATTACTATGACTTATACTGTGAAAAGATCCGTTCTCTGCTCTAATGGACATTCCACTTGAATTACACCGGCATGTTGTGCTGCAGTAAATACTCCCTAATACCTGAGTTGCTGAGTGTGTGTTTGTTTGTGTCTGTGTTTGTGTTTGTTTGAGCCTGAAAGAAAATTCTGTAGTATCTGTACTAAATTTTGTTTGACATCCCTGTGTGTGGCTGCATGAAATATAAGCTGCCATAATGACAAATAGGTTCTTGCATGCTTGTGTGTGAATTGGTGTACCTATGCATGTCAGTACGTGGGTGACTTTTTGTTGGTACTTTTGTGAGGCGGCAATAAATTCTGCTCCATATACAATCAAGCCTTGTTCGTATGGCATGTGGGCATGTGTGAATGTGTTACACAATTTGCATGTGTCACTCCTGTCACACATGAGGTGTGAAGGTTCCATTTTAATTACCAACAGTGCAAAACCATTTGCATTTTCTGCTACAAAGCTGAAATATTCAAGACATATGGGAGACAAACAATCCTGATCATACAAAAAATGCCAACAACAATAAACTCTAATATTTTCTCATTAGTGCCTTTAACATTAACATCAGTGTATTCTGATAATCGCCTCTCTTGGTCGCTAAGGTTAAACAGTATTTGCACGCACGGGGCGTAACGTACGGTGCCATCAATTCAATTACTTTTAAAGGGCACACTGTAAATATCAACTGCTTCAGTCTACTTAAAAGTTTACCGTAAATGATTTAGAAGAGTAAAACAAAAAAAACCTAGCATCATTCTGTAAATTCAATTTAATCTGACAGAAAAAAAATAAAAATGATACACTGCTATGATTGCAGCTTGTAAAAGAGAAATGTGTGCAAATGTGTTTTTCTGCCCGCAAAGATCCATGTTACAGTGAAAAGTGTAAAAGTTGTACTCCAAGAACACGTAAACCAGTGAAGCTCTGTAGAATGAAGGTAAATATTTCCCTGTCTTCATTAATTATATGTTAAAAAAATATTGTACAAAATAAATCATCTGATTTGGAGGGCTCAGGTGGGAGGCACTGACTGATTTTTCATGGAATGACCCACTAATTGCTTGAAATGCATGTAATGAGATGATAATTTTCTTAGTTTTTTTTACTATTTTGAATATACTCTAAATGCATAAATGTATGCACCGCTATCATGACATCAAAATGTGAGGGAGAGGAAGAAAAGTGAGGCCAGCACGAGAGACTCGGGGACCAGTTTAAGTTATAGAAAAAAAACATAAAAATATCAGACTAGTTATAGATATTTTAAAAGAAAAATCTTCATCTTTGATTATTGTGTGATTTATTGCTTTTTTTGGTGAATGAATAGCACAAATATGCAGGGAGGGGGAAAGATCATCTGTAAACTGTAATGGATTATTTACGTGTACTAACATGCGTCTAATATTTCTTTTTTACACATAATGGATATTGCCAAGATCATTATAACTATTATTGATTAAACGTGAAACATTTAATGTATTTCAGCTTTTCCAAATATTAGTACAATGAATTAAAGAATCATTAATGGTTTTGATAACATGAAAAAAGGGGAGGTTAATGGTGTAATATTTGCTAGTTATAATAAATACATTATGTCATGTGTTTATTCTCTCTCACCAGGTGCTGAGACAGATGCCTCTATGACAACTGAATGCAGCTGTTTCTTCTTTATTGGGAGCATCAGGGAGTAAAGAACTCAATTATTATTTTCGCATGTATACAGCCCATTAAAAGCAGGCTGATTGGAACAGATACATATTTAAAAGCACATCACGAAGGAGTACAAGAAGACAAAAGTGGGTTTAAGGTCTGTATTTAAATTGACACCTTTCTTCAAGTTTGGCAGCTAAACAAGACACCAATTACTGAGATGCCATCACTCCGGTGAAGGACCTCACAGACTATACTGAAACGCTTTTAGTATCTCCGGGTTTAGACTCTTCAGTATCATGAGCACAATTCTGCATAGCATGACATTGCTCTTGAAGACTTTAAATCTTAGCCATATACCTCTCAGGTTTGACAGTGTTTTAAAGTACAAACATTAAACATAGTGACTCTTGGATTAATGGAATCCCATAAGCTACTAGTATATTGTTTGAATAGACTTTGGAAAGTTCCATGTTTAATAGATTAGCTGCCAAAACAATTTAATGCCTTTAAATTTGTTCAATATAAAACTGACAACAGTGCCATCATTTCTTGTAGACTTTGGTCAAAGCTGAGAATGGTTGAAGCATAATGATAATTACCTGCTTGATATGCTGTTGGTCCTTTGCATGACAAAAAACAGCTCAAAGCCTTTCCAGACATCCTGTTGCCAGTTCATAGTTTGTCCTTCCTGTATCTCTGATTAATGGTTAATTACCCACCACAGCTGACTGGGAACGCCAAACAAGCCTCAGCGTTTGTGAAAGTCCTTGACCCAGTCATTTGGCTATAGGATTCTAGCTCTTGGCAGGGCTGGAGCTGGAGTCTTTACACCTTCTCATCTTCCTACATCCAACACCAACTGTTCAGTTCAATGAACCAAATGTTAACTTGATATCTAATATGTTCCAGTTTGAGTGTTCTTTATACGTTGCCTCAATGGTGTGCATGACGACTGAAATGTTCTGTATACCACAATGTATGGCTCAATGGAAAGCCAAGGGCACCCTGTACTCTGTAGGTTATTTAATAACAAAAAGCATACTGTGCTCATAGGGATACAGATGTGTAATTACATCTTCCAACAAACTGTGGCTGGGAAGGACAGCTCCCTTCTGACTAATAGTGTTTTATTTATGTGGATAGATAGCGCCATCAGCTTTCCATGCAGGGACATTTAAAAGCATGCACCTTCAGATTCAAGATATGAAACATCATACAAGACAGTTTCACTAATGCCAGCTAACAGCAACTAACAGAGGCTAACAGTAGCTAACAGAAGCTGAGCTTACAGACAGAAAACTTCAACATATCATCTAATCATCTAAGCTAAAAAAGCTTCTCAGTATCATGAACAACTCCTCTCACCCCATGCACGCCTCCATTATGGGCCATCGGAGCACACGCAGCAAAAGAGTGATGGCCTCTAAATGCAGAACTGACCGCCACAGAAAATCCTTCTTACCTGTGGCAATAAGACTGTACAACTCCTCCTCGCAGTGTAGATGACCTTTTAGGATTATAATTAATGCAACTTTGTTTTTTACTCGATTGTGCAATATTATTATTCATCTGTTTGTTATTGATTGAATGTTTGTCTCATTCCCCCATTATATGCTGCTACATTATTTTTGTTCATTGCATGACGAATGTCACTAATTTATAGGTATGTTAACCTTCCTCAAAACAGCACTGACACAGAGAGACCCACATCCTTCAGTGTCATACCCTCTAACAGCAATTTAAGAGCACAGTGCCCTCTGCTCTCTGACCTCTGAGTATAAACTTGAAATATAAACGCTGAATGTTGTAGGCGGTGTGTAAACAAATATCTACCACTAATCAAACAGAAACTTTTTTACTTTTCATTTCATTCATTCAAAAAAAAAATTCAATACTTAAAAATAAACCCTTCACTAACCGCCTAACCAAATAAGCTTGTCAGCACGACCGCTGCCAGCTGCTGTCAGTACACCTGCTGGAGAAGAATAGGTCCTGTCAGGTGATGAGCAGATGGGAGATTACATCATGGCTGGTACAGAGCAAAAAGTTGGACCACGGTATCAGCTAACCTCACCTTTTTATGGAATTTTATCTTTGTGTCTGACTATTCTTGTACTGCAGCTAATAACATCTATTCTAAACATTGAACTGTTTATCACAAAAAATGTATAGACCGATGTGCATCACACTGGGAATCTTTTTAAGGGCCAGCAAGTCCTCTAGATGCAAAAAGAAATGTGATTTTATACAAGCCTTGGAGAAAATGGAAAACGTGGCTCACTTTATTTAGGACCTAAATATCTATTCAAACATAGATTTTATAACTTGTGGGACCTTGAAGAAAATAAAGGGTACGATTTAGGTTATGGCTACTTGCAATGCCGTCTGTTTCTCAATCAGATCACTTGTAAAATGTATTTATGGTGTCTACAAAAATGCTTATGTTTTAGAAATATCTAATATCATGGTGGTTACATCTACAGTTTATACAATATACGCTTAATGCACATGCTTGCACATCAGATGGTATTACTGTACTGTCCTAGTTGTTCTTCTAACACTTTGCCTCTCTTCCTGAAATATATTTCATATGGCACTGGAGCAAAATGTGTTACAACCACACCTGGTCTAAGTTAATGCAGTTAAAGGTGTAAGTCTCTGAATAAACATTTGGTAGAAAATTAAAAAAAAAAAAAAACCCATCTATATACTAATACTATAAAAATAGTCTTAAAAGTGTAAATACATGCCAAGTGGCTCCTTGCCTCCACCTTTCATCCTTTCTCTTTTATCAGTAGTATACATGCACATGCACACACACACAAACTAATGTGCCCTTTGAGAGCCAGGAGTAATTTAAAGTTGTTAAGATACTGATCTGTCTCTCAGGATGGCAAGACAGCAGGACACAAAACTCCCCAGTCTGACCCTAAAATCAGTGTGTGTGTTCCGTATATCTGTGTGAATAACAGAGATAGTATATGAAATGGAAAAACTAGACCAGATAGCGTTTTGTTGTGTATTTGCTTGTGTGCTTGTGTTTGTGCACACTTGCCAGGGTGTGTTTAGGCTATTAACATGGCAGTCAGTGGGTGACAGAGATGGATGGTGGGCTTTCTGCGATCCAATCACAGAAAGGGAGAGAGAGAAGGAGAGTAAGAGAGGTATGCATTATTGCAGAATTAGTGGGAGTATAGAAGAGATGCATTAGCTTGGGCGTCCTTGGTAGCTATATTGATTTTAACCTTTTTCACAAGGGCATCTTTGGCTGGTTGTTATGACAAGGAGAAGAGCAGAAGGAGTACTGCAACAACCATGCATTCTATAGCTCGACATTTCAAGGTTTAACACTGTGTGTGCGTTTGTGTGTGTGTCTTTCGAAAGCAGTTGTGGATCCACAATCAAATTTTTTTTTCATTTTAGATTTTCTTTTATTCAGCTCTTTAAATGTAACACTGACTAAATCACTAACACTTAAAAAAAGCTATTTTTTCCAGTTGTCAGAAAATAAATAATATAACTACCATATAATAAGACCCAAATTAGTAAAAGACAGCTGAAGCAAAAACGTGTAAGTAAAATTAAAATTATTGGTGTACACTGGGACACTTTAGAAAAGGCCTGTGGAGCTTTTCTTTTGGTAAATACAATAATTACTCACACAAGTTCTTTATTATGTTCTTTCAATGGATTGTCAAATTACCATTTTGACTTATTAAAGCGCTAGCACCAAGCACAGCTACTGTTTTGTGCATTTAGCATCAGATTAAGCAAAGCTTAAATGTAATACTTGGAAAGAGGACAAATCCTTGACTCTGACATTCTGAAGTTGTCAGTTATGTGTGTGCAGGTAGATCTCCCTGCAGTTTTACCACTGAATGTATCATCATTCACATAATGGGCCATTACTGTGGTTTGTTACAGTAAAGTTGTTTTTTTACACATGAAACACAAATATTTTCCGGATGTAGTACTAATAATTATTATTGTCATTTATATTATTATTATTATCAGTAGCTGTAGGAGAAGGAGGAGTAATAAAGCTTACGCATAAGTTTAATAAGGAAGGTCTGTAATCACTCATGTGTATTTGTCTGCTTGTCTGTCTTTACATCAATACCACACTTCCCACACTGTCAGTCTTAGCAGTGACATCATTACTCTAGTCCAGTCATCTTCTTTCCCACCTTCTTTGAGCCAATCAGCCTCCACTCTGTGTGGTTTAAATCTCAGTGCTCTCTGTCATTCTCCCTTTCAGACTCTTATCTGTGCAACCCACCTCCTCCTCATGTGCACCTCACTCAGAGTCACTGAGAGCTCGAACCAAGCCTCAGTCTTTGTCTTCACCAAATACATTAATCAATTTCTCTTTGTCAACAACTCATTTGTAGTTTTTTCTTTCAGTTCTCTCCTTACTGAAATAGCAGTCGTATTTCCTTTGGGTCATAATTTACATGCAAAATGCAAAATTAAATTACCTGTTTAGAAAAAAAACTAAAAGAAAAAATGAAGGTTTTCTATTTTCTTATTTTTCTAGTTTGTTTTTTCTTTTTCTCGTTATTCATATTGACTCAGATTACATGACAAAGTGTATGTGTTCTCATCACGGGCCATGCTGCTTGCACGTGATGATAATGATGAAGGTGGTTTATGTCTTGGAACATCGGCCTTGGCAGTGTTGGCTACCTAAAGATACCACCTACATTATAGAAACCTGCTAAGCCTATGACAGTTACAGAGGTGATACCGGCCGAAGCCCCCCCCCCCCTCCAAGGAGACCCTGGTTCATGGACTTTGGTGTTTTGCACTTAATTTGGTTTTCTCCCACTTCCTGGTTCATTTTCACTTTTTTCTTTTAATTTTTACTCTATAGTGAGTAACCTACTTGGTTAGATTTAGAAAAAAAACAAGCTATTAATGCCGATGAGTTGGGAGTAACAGACACATTGGAGTATTGTCGCAACCTAATGTATCACACAGCAGTAGCAAAGGATGACTTGTGTGTAACAGATACACCAGCAGTTTTATCAAAATGGAATGAAATGACATGTGAAAAAAGTAATCCATGGTGGTAGCACCCAAAATGACTTGTGTTATTAATCCACTATGTGAGTACGCTAGGCTGTCCACTGATTTTCCTGAATCCATCCTATTAAATGCAAAGTAATATGCAGTGCAGCTTAGAGAATTTTCCTTTCTAGCCTGTTGCTGCTTTAGTAGAATGATGGACAAAGCTTCACAAGACAGTCTTATAGGTTTGCTATTTGTGTGCCTCTTCTTAAAGTCCATTTGCTGGTATTCACACCTGATCTAAGAGGAAGGGCAGATTGTGATGTAGAGAGAAAAAGATTAAAAGAGAAAATGAGAGAGAGCAACAGAGAGAAACCCATATTGCAGAAATAGTCTGTTCCTCGTGACAAGACCAAAGTGCCTTTATTGATCCATTACTCCAAAATGTCACTAATCTCTCACTCTATAGTCAGTATGCAGTAAAGGAAAAAGTTAGAAAAGAAAATGGAATGAATTTGGGTGCATAAGGTGTAACCAAATTCTATTTCCCAGTGTTCCCTGTTATTTAGTGTTAGTGTTTGGTAAACCAGAAGATTTAAATGGTACATAGTGACTTCTAGGTGCACATACTACAATATTGTGATTTATGTTTCAAGGTACTGAGCAAACTGTCAAAACTGTTACAGAGATGTTACCATATCTTTCATTATTTCATCTAAACATGCCTAAAAATATGGCTAAAAGTTGCACTAAAGGAATTTAACTTCATTTCTGATTAGCGGTCTCTGGAAAACAATAATATCAATACATTTGCAAAAGTAGATTGGACAGAAAAATTTACCAAATGCTTTATAAAGATTTGTAAAATTTGTAACTTAATAGTGGTTCAAATCCAGCATCTAGCCAGGGCCTTTCTGTGTGGTGTTTTCATGTTCTTCCTGTGCCCGTGTGGGTTCTCACCAGCTACTCCAGCTTCCTTCCACAATCCACAAACATGCAGTTAGTTGGGTTAGGTTCATTGGTGATTCTAAACTGGCCATATGTGTGAATTTGAATGGTTGTTTGTCTCGCTGTGTTGGCCCTGCGACAGACTGGTGGCCTGTCCAGGGTGTACCTCGCCTCTCGCTCCATGTCATCTGGGCTAGGTTCAAGCTTCAGCACATTTGACCCTGAATTGGATAAGAGGCAGAAAATGGATGGATGGATGGATGGACACTCTTCATTCATCCAGTGCCGCTGGCTGCCATCCGACTGATGGCATGTTACACGCTAAATTAACTAACCCAGGTGCAGACAACCCACCACTCAAAAAATACTAACAAAAGAAGACTTGATAGCAGTTCTGCCACAAGCACTCCTTGAACTCTAAAAATATGCATTAGTTAGAACTTGAAAGTGATCACTCTTCAAACACATAATAGTTCCTGCCTGTTTGCACCATTCTTTAATTACTGCCATCTTGTGGCCACAGTTGGCTATTGTCTGTGGAAACAGGCTAACATAACTTGCCTCTGATTACATTTGAACCTATAGCACATCTCGCTTTCAAGGCACCTTTATGTTAAAGTCACAGCAAGCTATTGACCTATAGTATGTCAGATATAGGCTATTTTAAGATGATGTGAAGAGAAGTGTTCCTTGAAACTTTAGCTTGGCATTTGATGTGCCTTGGGCACAAAATGTTTGAAAACCAAAAACCCTACATTATGGCACCCAAAGTGTACTTTTGGATTTAAATTGAATGACCTTTAAAAATACAAAAACATAACTATAAATTTGTAAATGTATGACACATTTAATTTGAACATTTGATTTCCAGTAACAAAAAGGCTAAGTTGAGCCTGTTGTATAAGTGCTAGACATGGCATTCAAAGCGTCCTGAACTGAGATCTGTGGGAGGATTCTGCAACAGAAGTGTAACTTCCAGTGTGTCATGTCCCAGTTAGCACTGGAATTTAGACAGTTAACTCTTATTTCTCACATACTCATAAAATCTATGACAATGAAAAGTGAAATTTATGAGTGTTAAGGCAGTACTTTTTAAAAGCAGGCATTCTTTCTCCCAGAAGAAATGTTTCAAGTTCAGCATACAAAAACTGCATAAGATTCCATGAATTTCAACTAAGTCTTTGAATGATTGGATATGACACCAACTGAATCACCATAAAATGGATCCGTATGGTTCTTTTTCTATGGTCATAGAAACTGTGACTGGTGTCTTGGGGCTTGTGGTTTATTGTTTCCAACCATCCACCAGCCTCCCCCGCCAGAAGCTTCGAAAACACGACTTCCTGTTTAAATTATCCTGCAGAGAAAACAAATACACCGTGTTTCCCACATGAGCGTCTGATATCTGGGCCTTTTTCCGTGTGTGTATGTGTGGAAGTGCGGCTCCTACCATCAGGTCTGGCAGATGTTTAGCTGCTGGTGAAGATGACAATCACCCAGCATGATAATAAGGTCACATCAAGGAGCATTTGGATGCAGATGTCTACAAGCTGTGTGCGTTACAGTGCTGTGTCAACCTGAGCTTTGCCACGTGGAAAAACATCCATGCATGCCAACTTGCAGAGCAGGGCCACAGACGTACCTTGAAAAAGAAAAAAAAATCACTCAGTGATATGCCAATACCCTTTAGGGTTGTAAATCCATATGGTAGTGACAGTAGGGGGCAGTTGTAACATTTGTACTTGAGTCCCACTTTGCTGCAACAAATAGACATGAAAAGATAAACATATCCCCTGAAAACCACCCTTTTCAGTGAAGCTAAGATTTTAAAGTAAAACAACAGTGGATGAAGGTTCATTTTTCAATCCAACCGCAGAGAAAAGTCATCTCTACATTATTTGCATACAGTGAATTGCTCTTTCGCAACTCACTGCATGCCAAAGACCAGGTTGTCTCACATCACTCATGGCATGACTCCCAATAGCAGTACCTCAGACATACTTAATCAACTCTCTGGTGACTTGCTGAAATCCTCTGGCTCGGATGACTTTTGTCTGTCGTCTTCTCTATTTTACTCTTTTCTTTTTTCAATAATTAGTCTCCTGTTTTTGTAGGTATTGTGACTCACAGTATGCAGTATTTGGGAGCAGATTCCATTAACAGTGTCTTAAATCGTGGTCATGTTTATTGATAGGGTAAATGTAACATTGAAATGTGAAACACATGTAAAATCATCTTCTTCTCCATCTTTAGTTCAAGAACACCTTGCCCCTACTCTTCCTGTGAATGACTCATTTCACTGCAATGAAATGGCATTGCAGTGAAGATTAATGATGGAAGAAGGCACCTAAGATAACACTGTCAGCTATTTTCAATTAGAATATTTTCAGTTTTAAATAATTCCATATTTCAAACAGATTTACGTGGTAACCATATCAATTAATTAATCCCGATAGTACAGATTTTCTTTGGGTATGTATCTTGCCCAAGATACATATTATCTGTCTTTTTATTTTAATGATCTTTTATTTAGAATTACCATTTTAATATAAAATGACAGCCAATTAGATGCAACTGAACTACATGTGATGTGTTTTCTCCACAAATCTCATTAATTACTCTTTGAGTGCTACTTGAAGCACTGAAGCTTTGTTAAAGCTCCCATTGCAAGTCATCAATTAATATCACACACACACACACACACACACACACACACACACACACACACACACACACACATATGCATTCACACATATCAGAGCAACCATACATGTACACACTTGAATACACTTGAGTGAATCCCTACCAAGATATCAATTAGTAACAAAACCTTCACTGCACTGTATGCAGTTTGCCAATTATCACCTAACACACTTCAGTGAGCCTCCACATGGAGGCATCAATTAACCTTAAACACATTGAAGTTATGACTGTCAATGTCAGTGATCTGAAATGCATATGAGGAGTCCAGAGACAAGCTACTTTAGCATACTAAAATGTGCCCTTTCTTTAGAATTACAGGCATTCCACATACAGGAATATACCCTTACTAAAATAATTGGTGTGGCTATCCGCAGGCAGGTTTGATTATACTTAACTGCTACTGTATATAGTGCATCAATAAATGTTATTTAAAGGATTATTATGAAGTTAAAGCTGATGTTTATTAAAGATACTTCAACTGTAATTTTCTAGGCTGAATCCAATTTCTGATTTTTTTGTGACCTGCCAAAACTAAATGTTGCAAAACTGTTGTTAGAAATTCACATAACAGGCATCAACCTTTTTTTCTTTCTCTTGCCTCCATAATTTTCCTCTTAACTGCTTTGATTATTTGCTTATACCGACGCTGCTGCCTTGTGGCTGGCTCTGAGCTCTAGCTGTAGCTTTAGCCACTTTTCCTGTGTTAACTTCTTTTTAAAGGGTTGTTTAAGTGTCTGACGGGGTTTTTGTTAACAACCTTTTCATAGGGGTCATGATGGCCCCCTTCCGTTTACTTTGACAAACTTTGTGTTTTCACTTACAGTGAAGCACTTCCATGCTAACAGTATTATTGTGGCTGTGAGTGTGTGTGCGTGTGACTATTTGTTTGCCCTGCTGTGGATGTGTTTTACATACATGAAATGGGCTGCCTGGTAATTGGACATAAGTGAGGCTGGCTGGATGGTCACAATCAAAGCTGAGAACCCTGGAAACTGCTTGATTCCAGTGTTTGGCCGGTTAATCATTGATTATTTTTTTTAATGTTTATAATATTTGCTATAGAAACCTCTTGTGTGGTAGATGACATTACTGCGGTCCAGAAATCTCTATGAGAAACCGTTTACTGATTTTGTAATACCTTAATTCTGTGAAATGTGTTTTTAAATCAATTATATTTTATGTATATGCAGTGAGACATACTAACACATCCACAGAGGGGCCACAAGCACAAGAATGAGATTTCTATATTGGATCAGAGTCCAGGTTAACAACAACCCCCTTGTGCTGTTGGGCAACACTGTTGGCTGCTTATAAAAGTGGAACATGTGCTACTGTTGGCTAAAGACAGTGTATCTAATATCCCTGTGTTTGTGGTCCTGGATTATCATAATTAATGTTGGTCCAGGTTCAGAAACACAGGAAGAGGAAAGGGTGAATAACACTGATAACAAACTCTGTTGATTATCAGTTGTTATATTGTTAAAAGTAACATTCTAAAAGTTGAATTTTGTTAACTAGCTAACTTTGTAGATGGGGAAAATGCTACATATGGTATACTATCAGTACACATTGTCAGCATTACTATAGCTGTTTTTTTAGCCTATATTTAGTTAGCCTTAGCTGAAAATGTGACTGCTCAATGTATGTCGCTAACAGTGTTTCCAGTCTTTTCTGACTTCTCTTTGACAGAGTGAAGAGTAAAGATAATCATTATTATCAAAAAAATATCAGAAAAATAGGAAAACTTTGGCAGCAATAGATAGATGATTAAGTGTGGGCCTAAGAAAGGGAAATCTGTGAGGCCGTTACAGTTACAGTATTGACTTGTCTAGAAACCTGTGAGTATCTTCAGTCAGTTTCAAGACTCCACACCTGCACAAGGGGAGTGTTAGACTTTCAAAATGTACCATCCCGTTAAAATGGGATTTTCTGTGTACTTCTGCAATGATTCTCTGCTGCTTAATGAAAGTTTTATGCACTTTCTCTGCTGGTGTCCATACTTATTCTGTCTCATTTGCAAAAAGCAGTTGTTTAAAGTGCAGAATATACAGTATAACGACTTGTACAGCATGCTGTTCTATGCCATAATCTAACCCACTGAGTAAATGATTCCTCTACATGTGGAATTCCATTAATGTATCATTCTAATGACTATACTTGGATGTGTCCATGCACACTTTCTATAGTCGATATGATTTGCTCCCCTTTGCATTTTTCCATTATTTCTCCTGTCTGATGTTCTTAAAGTGTTACTTACTCCTTCACCATGTAAATTGCTTAAGCGCCACAGATGAAAGCCTGAAGCAGATCCATACTACTTTTGCTACCCTGATAGTCATGTTTTTGCCTGCATTAAAATGTAGCCAGACATTGCTGCTGATTGGAAAGTGAAAAGCATGACAGGGATTTTCAGCAGATTTCAAGGTGGGGCTTACTATGGCTCTAAGAGTGTCTGTAGACTTCTTTCTAATATTACCCATCACCAGATGCATTGAAATGCCTCAGCTTTTGAAATAAACCTCGTACACTTTTTCTCTCTCTGCTAAATTTAGCTTCTAAAGTGTTAAGATTTCTAAATCACATATGATGAGAATATTAAAAATTAGGTTTCATGAATGGGCCATCAGTCATTTTACCTCTTTTTGCCAGTGCAGTGAGGTTGCTTAACACAAAATCCATTAGTCTAACAGTGAGAATGAGTCCTGTTTAACAGTGTTTAATGTAATGTTTTTCAAAAGCTGTCATTTCATTAGAGTTTATTTGTAGTGTGAAGCAAAGGAAAGCTCAGCAAGTCAAACTACCATTAAAAGTAACCTTCAGAGATTTCTTTCACCAAGACTTCTGGAGCAGTGCTTTCATGAGTCGTCGCCTGTTTATAGACTGTGTGTCAGGCATGTATATTAGGACATGTTCACTCATATATCTCCAGTTTGATAAATCTCCATTTTTGCTGAGGCTGCTGATAGTAGGTCAGAACAGCATCTGATGGTGTGAGGAGGAATTTTGTCTACTGTAATACTAGCTTACAACTCGAGTATTGTTGATGACCACATGTAGTCACTTATGACCACAGTGTTACTGGGGCTTTGGGTGATAGTTAAAGGAAGTATAAAGGCCTTGATGACCTTTCAGTCCTGCTGCTATTTGTGAACCATCAAGGAACATATCTTTCATCTATACAGTATTCAAAAACCTTGTATGTGTGGCAATATGCAAAAATGATTTTCAGCAAGATGTGTCACACTTTAAGTATTTTGCCAATATTTTCTTATTTAAAACTAGCAGCATTCACATGGTAATATCTCCCCATCACTGGACCATAATATCAACTGAAGTATGCACACAAAGCAAACAGCCCAAGACAGTTCAGTGGTATTTAAGAGACATACAGACACAGACAGGCATGTAATATCCTCACCACAAAAGAAATCAAATGTTTTTCAGCTTTTAAGTTGTATGGTTGGTCTCTCCAGGTCTGCAAACTCTGAAATAAAATCCTATGTCAATCATTTGGATTCTGACAATTGCAAAGAAGCTTATTTTGCATTTTCCAGGGCACTGCAGATATATAGTGTACTTACATGATTTTTATTGCCAAATAAATTCTGGAAGAGTGGGATTACATCCAACACAGTCAGTGATTCAGCTCAGTGAGAGCATTGCTTTGAGCTCCTTTACAGCCATATTGACTTGGTCATAAACTGGCCATAAATCCATAGGCTTTTAATAATGAGTCTATGTCATCAGTTGACAGAAGCATATGTCTTTTTCTACAGCTCCAGAAAACCAATGGGCCTGGTAATAGTAAATACAATTACTAGTATTAGGATAGTGATCTTAAGTCATTCTCCTCTAATGCAGTTAGTGATAAATTTGACTTTAAATTGTGAATGTGACACAGAAGAACTGGCATCAGCATTTAATCACAGGTCAAAGCAGTGTAACCCAGTAGCACCATCACCACTGTCCTCACACTGAACTTTACTGTATGTAGAAGATTTAACATACTTATCTGAGTGCAGCACCACCACAAGAAGCACTAATGAAATCCTTCCCTTGTTTCAGCTCACTGTATTCCATTCCCGGAAAACCTTTTGGTTTTTTTAATAAATATATAAAAGTTCACAGAGCTAATGCACTTACTATATGCCTTGCTCAGAACACAAGCGTTTTAATGAAAGCGCTAAATTGTAAAAGGAAATTTAAAGCCATAACCATTGAGAGGCAATTTCATAACACTTGGCATAGGGCAGTGTCAGGCAACACAGCACGGCTTGTTGATTGAAAAGTCCCATCAGCAATATGGAAAGTGTCATTTCATTTTCAAGGGAGCCAAAAAGAGAAAAATAGTCTCCTTGGTAGCTTATTGTAAAGTGGGGGTTTTTTTTTTAGCTTGGTCACAGCTTTTGCAATAAAGTAGAACAAAACTACACTCTAAAGAAATATGAGCAACGTGTGCATGGAGTTATGGAGCAATCTGAAAAAAGCCAAACCCTTTATACCACGTTCATTCCAGTGTCCTAATAGCAAACACAATATTTGCATTCTGTAAAATGCCCCATTGATTACACTCCATTTATCTTATATTTAAGGAGCCTCAATGATGCATACTAATGTCACTGAAAATAACTGAATAATTAGTAAAATCCTTCTATGTTTGACGGCAAGTAAACCGTGTGTATGTCAGTGTTTCTGAAACAGCATCTATGAGCATCATAAGGTACCAAAAAAATCCAACCCAAATAAACCCAAATATCCAAAGCTTGTCTTTGAATCCTGACAGGATCATGGTTTTCGTTTAAACTCATACAACCTGTTACTCTTTTCTTGGAACATGCAGTTTCACCAAAAGGCATGGATCTTGTTTTTGCTTGTTAAAGTCCCCCACCCCCTGACGGGGGGTTGTGATCTTAGTAGTCATATATTTATAGAACTTCAATAGAAATAAAGAAAGAAGATGTACATGCACCAAAGACCTTTTTAGATACACAATGCCAACAACTGTACTATAATAATATAGTATATATCATATATAATACTATAATAAAAGTCACTTAAATCTTTCTTTCCCATTTTGATGCTCAGTTTGGACTTCAACAGGTCATCTTGACCACATCTACAAAGGCATCGGGTTGCTGCTATGTGATGTGAAGTGCCCAGTGTCTGTATGTGCTGAATGAAAATTTGTGTGCTTTTATATTAAATACTGCAACCCTTGTCTAGAATGTTTTGAAAGTTCAGTTTTGTCCCTGGGAAGTAAAAAAGTGGAAGGAGTGAAATGTCCTCACCCATGGACTGTTCCCCCGCAGGATCATGTTGGCCACATAAGATGTGCTAAAGCAACAAAATGCTTCAGTCAAACAGTTCACTAGCAGATCTGAAAGTATAATAAAGGTATACACTCGTCTACTGTGACACCTCCAGCTGCTTATCCTGTTCTGCTTCACTGTGTTGCTTGATCCCAAACATCAGTCAGGTAAGAAGAGCTTCAAACAGAAGGCAGAGTGAATGTGTAGCTTGGATGTGCGAGGTTCTGAGGGATTTGTGAGAAAGCAAATTATGAATCTGACAGCTCTTGTGATT
>VUQG01045431.1:0-12388 GCA_015106755.1 Etia nguti | reverse complement strand
CTTGTGATTTTCAAGGATTTGTAAAAAAAAAAAAAAGAATCCTTTAACGAATCAACCTACATATTGAATAGTGTTTTGTCGTATGACAACACAAAGAATGTGAAATTAAGTGTTTCACGTGGGCCTTTTTCTTTCTTTTATATGCCAACACTCAACAGCTTGCTTCCCTTTCAGGCTATATACCAACCATATAACTTCATCAGCCAGGCTTTATTTTTCTTTTGACAATGAAGGTCATCTGATGCTTAACAAAGGCAGGCATTTATTTCATGAGACAGCTAGCTGTGTATGTGTATGGTAGATCTATGACAAGCAGACAAAATAACATTTGACTCGGGGGGGGGGGGGGGTTTGGAGCTCAAGCACTTGCTTTAGCTGCCAAAACATGACATTTCTCTTGTGATTAAAAGAGACACGCTTCTATTTGAGACTCCACGTTTAATGGGAGCTTAATGGTACATCATTTCTTACTTGTATCATATCACAACACAACAAAAACAGAATGATGCTGGCAGGCTGGTTGTCAAAATAAGCTGGTGGACTACTGGTTAAAGTTGAGGCAAACTGACAGGTAGACAAATAGAACACTGGCGCTGTAAAGCTTCAGTGTTAATGGTAAATTATTCAGGCATGTTCAGTTTCATTGTAAAGATGAATTATCAGTAAACCTCAAACTAATTTATTTCCAGTTAGCTTCACCACCAGTTCAGCCAAAAATGTCCACAGTTCAAGCAGAAAGAAGAAAAAAGTGTTTGAAGGCTTTTTTAAAAGACTCCATCTACATTCACAACTGGATTGCAGCAACTCTTGAGTCCTCTTTTGTGTTTTTTATCCAGCAAAAGCACAACCTGTTCTGCTTATGAAAGGGAACATGGGGATAATTTGACATTGTGAATGGGTGTGAAAAACAAACCATCATTCAATTCAATCATTGTTCAATCATGTAAACATTACCTCAACACCTTCTACAATGAACACTGGAACAGTTTACCAATCAGCACACAGAGTTCAAACTGTAGCGCACAGGATTTCAGGTATTATTGCCAACAGAAAATAAATTTGTGGGAATGTAATTTCTGGCAGCAGTTAATCAAAAATACTGCAAAGGTTTAAAAAAAAGAAGGCGCCATGCAGAGGTTAGTGTGTCCTAGGTCAAAGTATTCATGAACAGGTGACCCCACAAAGAGAAGTGTAAGGGTATACTTAGATATTTTTAACATTTATTTATTTATTTAATAATGGCATATGTCATGTTTTTCAGTTCATCTGACATCATATTTAGCCAATTTTAAGACGTGATGAGAACAAAATAATTTTTTAATTATGGCTTGATATGTAAAATCTTAGAACTGAGAACTGGTGTACTTTTGTATTACCATCACTGGATAATAAAATTTTGATGTTGCAGTTATGAGCACTGCAACATGAGGCTCAATGACACATTTCGGAAATAAAATCTGACTCACTTAAATTTATATCAGTGGGTATTTATTATTCAAAATTAAATCACCTCAGGGTCTTGATAAATTAAATGAAAAATGTGAATATGTATTTAAATTATTCGCTCAGTTTCTTTGCACTACGTTTAGTCATTACTACGCACTGTGCCATTTATGGCCTTTCAAGCTTCTGCTTTCCTTCATCTCAGTCTCACTGTGAGTGCACCTCCTTACACACATGTTACGTATGAAGTATCACTGACAAGTGCCTGAGGCAGGTCGAGGGAAGTAATCAATACTTATGTTACCGTGAAGCCATGTGAAGCCAAACAAAAATTGGTCACTCATAACAGATGATAAAAAGTGAAGATTGCATGGACACTATCACTGTGTCCACTTAAATTGTGGTTTGTGGTTAGAGTAACAAACTATTACAAACAAAAGCTGCTGGCATACCAGGTCAAATACCTCTATATTGGTGACCTTTTGATGTCAGCTTCCTCTATGCTGCTACCTGTATGTTACTTCTGCTGAAAACTGCTGTAGGAAATAAGAAACAACACAGAAGAACATTGACTCATCAGCCCAATAGAGTCACATATTCACAGATACACAGTTGAGTTTTTACCATCAGCATCAAACTGGTTTCCAATCCAAATATCAAATCAGTATCTTCCTAATATGAAATTCTCTTATAAAATAAAAGCGCATACTGTCGAATGGGTACCTTCTGAGCATAAGAGGAATTTATGCTAATAGTTGGCTAAACACAGTACAGCTACATTATTTGGTCTATGCACTGATGAATAACTTGAAAATGGCAATAAAATGTGTCAACACTGCTGAAACATGAGACATATAAACAAAAGTGTTTAATGTTAGCATCAAAAGTTGGAATAAAACACACTGAAATAAACAGACAGTTATTTCAAGGCTTTGTTAATTACTTTCTCCTGGGAGTGAACAAGGTGAACAAGCTGTTGCACTGGTCAGCAATTACATCATATAAAAAACATGAGAAAAAGCTTGTATGGGATGCAGTTTCCAAACAGAGAATAACCCACAAGTATTTGGTCTGAAAGCAGTTTTATGAACAAAGGCTTGATACAGAATAATGAAACTCAAGAATAAACACCGAGTCGGTCATGAATCAGCAACCTTCTTATTTGAAGCTCTTCGTGAACTACCTTTCATATTTGCCAAACACATTTTCATATTTGTGAACAGGTGCACAAGACAAAAAAGTCTTTTGTGTTCTCTAAATCTTTCTGCTGCCTCGTTCATGTAGAAAAGTGAACGAGGCCCTGTTGTCAAGTATGAAAAATGACAATTTAGGCAGCATTTTTTTCATATTAATAAAAGCTCATTCAAAGACATCCAAAAAGCCAAATTTAGAAGGACGATGAAATGGATGTCTTTCAACAGGCTTTATGCTTATTGTATGGCAACACATTCATATTAAAGTTGAGCCTGTAGCTGGTGGCCACAGATGTTGTTAAATTTGAGTAAAACACAGGGTTTCCTTATCCTGTGTGAATGTGACACATAAAACACAGTAGGAGGGTAATTCCTAAATCGCATGAGATGACATGGTAATACTAATGATGTGCAAACAGGGCTTTAGTTATGCTCACATGTGCATACATGGTTGCAATGTGGTCTGTCTGTAAATGTCAATGAACAACATGGACAAAAAGAGGCAGACAGATGTAATTATGAGTAGTGTGGTAGGGCAGGACCATTCCAAGTAGGACCACTGCAAACAAGCAAAAGTACAAGAACACATGCACACACACGGACACACACACAAAGCATGTGACAGTGTCCTTGGCTGAAAATTGGGCTTTTTGGCCAGTTGCCTAAATCCACAGAGTTGGGAGATTAGCCTAGTTTTCTCTAAACCAAAAGAAAAGGGGAGAGACAAGAGCTAATCTGAAGCATTAATGAGCAGAAAGATTGAAATTTGAGGGATAATTTAGGCTGCTTGTTTAATTCAGCTAATTTTATTCAAATGCTTGTTATGTCGGTTAACATTCTGATTTTGTGACTTTAAAGTACCCGGCAGATTAGCCTGGTTTTCCCTTCTGAAAGTAAAAACATCAGTGGGTAAAATGAGAAGGAAGAGAATTTGTTTAAAGAAGTGCACTTATGAGATCAACTGTTTGTTTGTTTTTTTAATCCTGAGAATATAGCAACATACATAAAACTGTAGATAACATGTCCTTAAATTGTCTTTTTTTTAATTAAGTACACATGCATCCATTAGAAATACAGTAATGTGACATTGCTCCAACTTTACTGAAAGACAAGTGAAAAAGGCTTTTTGAGATCAGTTGAAGCCTTTAGTGCAGTTTATGTTTTAAAAAGAGTACCCATTCTTTGACATTTTTTTGTCCAGTGAACTCCACATGAAGAATTTGGAATAATGAAGTTGAATTGTTCTTGTAGTCTGCAGATTGTAAAAATCTAAATGATCAGTCCTTAAGTACTTGGTTGTGCTTGAAGTGATCATTGTTTCCTTAAATTCATCTTCTGAAGATCATAAAACAAGCAAATCAGATTTTTTGTGTGTGTCTGAGTCAGTGCATCTCAACCTATGCAGATGTTGTTGTTTCAACTGGTCTTCAGACATAATGTAACATTAGGTGATTGTGTGGCAAATGATGCATTTTAATAGACTGCCTTGGTGTGCCAGTTATACAGTACGTACTAAGATAATGTATGTATGTTAGTCAGAGTTTGTGAAGGCTTAAAGTTAGTTGGCTGGTATGTCAACACAAGGATCTGTAGCTGATTACTGTCTGCTGGGTTCACCTTAGTTAACAGACAGACTGTTATAAGCTTCGAGATGAGCATTTTTGCCATCACCACATTTGTATTGTAAAGATAGATGTGACAAGCAAGGGATGGATTTGAGCAATGAGCATACCCTTACAAATATACAAAATGTCCCGTTATTGATTTGGGGTCATACAGATATGTCAAACGACTAACTGAGCCCATGAACTCTAAAGGAAACTTTTTACTGAGGTGAGGGCCAAAGGCAATTTTCAAAGTTTCATAAAAGCTCTATACAGTTTTTGTTGCAATCACAAGTATCACCACTGATTTGATTTGTTACCTGGCACTAATTAGCTAATAGAATAGAATAGAAGACCTCTATTTGTCATTATACAGGCATAGCATGAAATTTAGAGAAACTCCCTGAGCACTGCATACAATTAAGACACATGAAGCAAAACCTTGATGTAAGTTCCTATTTCTAATCTGTATGTTCTTTTTTTTTTCTACAATAAAATACACACATATCTACTGCACAGTCCTTAATGATATTGTTCAGGATGAGTGGCAGTAGTGTACAACATTATGACACGTAGTTCAGCACTTTAATGGATAGAAGCTTTTGTATAGTCTGGACGTATGAGCCCTGTAGCACCTTCCAGAGGGAAACAGTGTGAAAAGGTGGTAGCCAGCATTAGAAGTGTCCTTAATGGTGTTTGTGGCCCGACGTAACCACCGTGCTCTGTACATCTGCTCAAGTAAAGGTAGCTGAGTGTTGGTGGGGACTCTCTCAAGAGCCTTCTTGTCAGTCCCAGTGCAGCTGGCAAACCACACTAAAATTCTGAGTATACATTTCACTGAGCTACTGTTGAAAGATACCAGCAGCTGTGACGACAGGTTGGCTTTCCTGTTTCCTCAAGAAGCAGTGGCTTCTTCACCAGAGAGCTTGTGTTTAGAGTTCATGTCAGGTCCTGGGGGATGAGGAATTAAAAGTCAGATACTCTTCACAGGGTCTCCACGTATTTCTAGTGCTGTGAAAAAGTATTTGCCTCCTTCTTGATTGATAATTTGCATGGAAGATGCAGAGTTTTCTGAAACACTCCTCAACTACTTGCTCAACGGTTGAATCTGTGAGAAACGAGAAACCATGTGGAAACCCTCTTTGTGACCAATTTCAGACAGTGACAGTTAGCAGTTAACACTCATCAACTGGCTGAGGAATAAACATTTTTTCCATAGGGATCAGAGGTTGGCCTGGGGTGGCCAGTTGGTTTCTAGGACAGTATAACTGAGGCCTTAGCATTCCACCTCTCATCTAGATTTGGTCATTTCTATTTTTTTCTCAAAATGCTAATTCTGAGGCTTCAAAACAAAGCACAAACCAATAGGTGATCTCATCCACCATTTTATATCTGTGACTAAATTACTAATGTACTCATCATGCAAACTAATTCACATTATGAATACAGTATGCCAATAAAAAAATGCTAAGGTCTCAGTCACATAACCAAGAAAAAAAATGTCACGTTCCTATGTCATGAATAAGTAGTAGATTACACAGCTGAAAAAATGCACTCTTGTTGGCATAATAGCAAACATGATTGGCGTACACTTCTTCACATTTATCGCGCAGGCTGATGAATGATACGTAAAGGTACCTATGACATTTACCAAGTTGTTTTTTTCAGTCAGACTGCAAAAGCACTCACAAAACCATCAATATCTTCTTGATAGCAATAACAACCTTGTTAGCCTTTAATATCACCAGTATATCAGTTTAACTGTTTTTCCTCCTTTAAAAAAGTTAAGGTAAAAGGTATTAAAAAAAGCTGAAATTAGTGGTACAGTGTTAATTGTTGAATGATTACACACAAACCACCTTATGTTCAGTATATATGAGAGACTGAGATATAAAGCCACAGGGTGTGAGGCAGACTTTGTCACTTCTTTATTAAGTTCATGTGGTTTTAGATAATTGCTTTTTACGTCAGGAGGCATGTGTTCTAATTTACCTGAGGTGAGGAGCTCAGAGGGGAGGTGTTTTCACAGTCAAAGCGATTAAAGAGGTAAAAATAAAGCACAATTACTGCCATGAAGGACATTTATGAGTTTGACATACAGATGTACTTGGATTAAGGTTGTATTATGAAGACACTTTTGGTTTGGATATTGTTATTCGAAAGCAAGGTTTTGGACTAAGAAGGTTTTTCAGTTTATTGAATTGTTAGGGATGAAGTAATTAGAAATACTGTAGATTTAAAACAAAGATGCTGATTCTATGAGCTCTATTGTCTATATGACAGTACTTTTTTTAAATGAGCCAAATGTACTTGTACAGGTACTGTTGGACCATTTCTGTTTTGGTTGAGCTGTTCTGTACAATACTGACAAATTTACTCACCTTGACTCAACAGATTACATTTAGCATTATACTTTAATCAGGCTTCTAAATGATGAAATATTTCCCCTATCTCTAACACTGGACTGGAAGGTGCTTGTGCCATATCTGCTTTGTAAGAATATCATTATAAATCTATATTTCTTTTGAAGACCAAGGCACAGTAAACTAAGCTGACATGCTATGCATGTAAGTGGGGCCTCCAATCCAAGATGTTGTTTTATGGTCTATTTCCCAGTGTATGAAAATCACTATATCACTATAAAGCCACATCACAATATTAGTACTGAAGTATAAACGTTCCTGTGTTATTTTCTGGATTAAAAAAAAAGTTTCTAAAAGCACTGTATGATATTGTGACGTAATGCAAAATTTCCTGAATACCAGGACAATACAATATTGTCCAAGTGTTAGTTAAAAGAAACTATAATATGGTGGAGGGGGGCTTGGAAGGAGGGCTTGGAATATAAAGAAAAAAAAACAGGACCACAGGAGTCCAAAACAAAGAACTAGCAGTTCAGGAGACTGCCCGTGTGGCCAGCAGCGCAGATGGTGGAGCTCAGGAGGTCAGGGGATTGGCCAGTGGCACAGATGACAGCGCTCCGGAGGCCCACCAGGAGGCCAGCGATGAAGATGGAGTGGGTCCGGATGTCGACAATGACAATGAAGCCCCTCGGGCAGCTTGTCTGGAGGCCGACGTTGGAGACGGAACCCTCAGGGGAAGTAGGACCAAAGTAGGATGGGGTAGCGCATACCTCTGGCTCGAACGGAGCGGAATCAGACGGCAGAGCACAAACCACTGGCTCAGGTAGAATAGGACCAGATGGCACAGGGACCTTCAGCAGGACAGGACCAGACGACGCAGAGACCTCAGGCGCAACAGGACCAGATGGTGCGGAGACCTCTGGCTGAAAAAGAGCAGAGCGGCCCTGTGCAGGGCACGCAACAGGCTCAGAACCCCATGCCAGGACCCTGCAGACCCCATGTCAATCAGCAGTGTGGGTCCGTGGCACGCATTGTCAGGAAACTAACAGACGCAGGAGGCTTGGATGGCTCGGCGAGCACCCAACTGACGCAGGAGTTTGCAGTGGTTTTAGGGCCTCTGAGGGTCCAGAGTTGACTGAGGCCACAAAGTCAGTCTCTAGGTAGGCTCCGGTCTGAGTTTCTGTCTCTGGAGAAACCAGTTTAGCAGCACCAGATTTGAAAGTTTAGGAACACAAACAGTCTTTGAAAGAGCAGGGACACAATTTACAGTCTTGTATTGAGCTCCCTGGAAACAGTTTAACCCTTGGATTTTAGCAGGAAGGAAAGCACTGAAAGTCTCTAATGGCGCTAACTCGGAAACAAAAACAGTCCTTAACTTTGCGGGTCGAGTAGGATAGATTGTCTCTAATCTCACTGGCTTAGAAGAGTTCATGGCAGGCCCAGAAGCTACACATTTAGATATCACATTAAGATCAGAAACAAAGGATTCAATACGAGGACAGGCAGACTTGGAAACACAATGTAAAATTGTTAGTGTGAGCCGACTGCAAAACACAGAATTCTTTGTTATTATAAAAAGGTTACTTTTATTAAGTCCATAAACCTTCCTTTCACCCTTAATCTTCTCAAAATTAAACTCCAAATCAACATTGAAAACACTGGCCGGTTCAGAAACAACATAATTGATCTCTAATTGAGTCGGCATGGAAACAGGCAAAACAGTCTCTTTTCTGGGGGACTTGGAAGCAAAACCCACTGAATCAAACTCCACTGGTGTGGGGGTGCAAGGAATAATCAGTGAACTTTTTACACTGTTTTCTCTGCTTCAGAGAGAGCTGGGGGTGAAAAATGACTGTCACTCACCACTGCTGGTTGCTCGGACATGGTCCTGGATCCCAACCACGGCTGTGGCTTCCTCTTATAAGGGGGAGAGGGAAAGGCAGAGGCCACTAAAGCTGAGGCTGCAGTGGTCGCTGACCACATTACTACCAGGAAACAGGCAGGTGATAATCAGTTCGGCCGAGGCAGTGAAGAGGAGGGACACGTCCGCTGCTGCTGCGACACGGAGGATGGGGTGATGACTTGATCCAGCTCCTGGGCCTGTAGTGTGTCTCTTGCTTCAGTTCCTCCAAAGCTGTGGAGAGCTGGTGAAGGTGAGGGTTGTTCATGATGGCTTCAATGGCGTTTAGTCCAACTGACTTTGTTCTTAAGTCAGGGGCTAGGGTGACTCAATCAACCAGTCTGCGTATTGGGGCCAAATCTAACTCTGATATTGAACCGAGTCCGCTGGGTCCATCTTGTGGTTGTGTCGTTCTGTCAGGTATGGCCACATGGCAGTTAAGGCAGGACCGAATGCAGGACTCGGAGACAATGAAATGAATTGATTAAAACAGCTTTATTGCTGTAGCTTGAAAGCGAAACAAAAAACAAAGACACAAAAACATAAACTCACGCAAGGTGGAAACCAGAACAGAGAGGCTAAAGAACACACAGATAACTCGGGAACACATAGCATGAGGGGACGACACAACAGTGAGCAGAGGAAGATAGAGGACACCAGATAATGAAAGCATGGGAAACAGGTGGAAACACAGGATGAACATATTAGGCATAACAAGACAGGGGAGGCAAAACTGAACACAATGCACGTAAGATGACGGACTGTCAAAATAAGGCAGGAAATACACTGAGACGCAGACTAAGACACGCAGCTTGATGTGGGAAGAGAGCGAGCGAGCGAGTGAGAGTGAGGGACACAGAGAGAGGTAAGTAAACATGGAGACAAGACATTGTGATCAAGACAGAGATGAGGCCAAACCCTAAAGGAAACTAAATGACCTAAAGTAGTTTTCAGGCCCAAGAGATACATAATTTAACTGACCCAGTGTTTTCATGCTTATAGGTTTTCTAAGACCCAGAACCATGACAATTATATTACATTTACTGATTTGCGATACTGCCTTGGCAGGCCCTCTTCTGAAAGGATACTGGGTCAGACACAAATACTTCTGTGAATTGAGTTCTTGCTTGTCAGAGATCCTAACTGTCTTAATCCATAGTAATCCTAAATATTTAGTAGGCATTTGTGTTTTAAAATCCGAGTTACAAAAGGCTGAAGTGATGGCGTTGACAGCTAGCCTAACATTAAGCTAACTAGTAAATAACAAAATAGCAGAAATTGTTCATGCAGGGGTGAATGTGTGGCATTGTCTGTGGATGGTCTGGTCTGTGGATTCCAGTAAAATAGCCAGGACTGAATGTACAGGGAGGTAATTGAACTACCAATTGAACTTCTAATTTAACATTATAATAACATTAAGACAACTGTTGTTTTTGGTGCATTCTTTCACTCTGTGGCACTAAAACTAGATATTAAAAGCTCTAGCAATGATTAGCTTTGTCACTACTGGATCTTTGAACATAATTTTTAGTGTTTCAATGTAATTTATTAATTAAACTTTTTTTTTTAAATCTTACTGCAGTAAAACCATCCTGAGCCAAAAGATACCATTTTATCAATACACCTTTTAAACAAGCGTACACATCTATATTTGGCTTTTGGTTTACTGTTGAAACTCATACTCAACATAACACATTTACACTGAAGCTGAAACCAGTGGAATTGTTTGCGTTCTCTTCTCTGAGAAGTACTGAAATCAGTTCTTAAAATAGCTACCGATTAATTTTAGTCAATCAGCTAATTGCATGTAGTAACAATAGCAGTAACAATTAGTATATTAATCAAATTCAAAACAGTTACGGACAAAGTTATTTCTGTTGGAACTCTTGTTATTTAATTTATTTAATGTGTTTTTCTTCGTCTTGATGCATTCTCAATCATCCAGGAAAGTAAATCTCCAAAAGTTGATTCTGTTCATCTGGACGTAGCGTTTGTGTTTTTCTGTTCATACAATCATCTGATATTTTGATGCAGCATTACTTTTCACTCAGCACATCCCTGCTTGCCTAACTGTAACCCTAAAATTGAAGGTATGCAGGTATGACAAAAATATTAATGAATATAAATAATAATTAATTTCATGAATATCTGGTGTGTGCTGATTTTAGGATGTCGAAGATTCATTTAGAATGCAAAGCGATATCTGACAGAGTACTTAGATACCAAATTTTAGTGCATTATCTCTAAACTGGATACATCAAAGAAAAACCTAATGTGTGAAAAGACCCAGGAAAAGGTGTTTAGTGGATGAAATGCCATGATATTAAAATCATATTACATGTTTATTCTACTGACTTTAAAAAAAGGTAATGAAAGCACAAATTATTCTTGAACCACACAATTAACCACAGAATCGCAACATAAAGGTGAAAAAAACCCCAACAGAATTGCTTCCTTTTTTTATTATGATTCAGAGTGAAGAGGTTATTAGTGCTTTGGCAATTGAGGAAAATACATTTGTCTTGTCTTTTTAATAGGTGCAGATGCAACCACTGCCAGTTGCCCATGCTCATAATGGAATTCATTTATGGGCAGCAAATGTCTCTCCCTTAGCAACAAAAAGGCATTCAATTTGCAGTTATATTTGACAAGTTGACCAGGAAGTCTTCTGTCAAGGTCCAATGACAAGAAATATTTCAATAGTTGGTCGCACAATGGTTGAGCTAACAATATAAAACCTTTCAGTCATCACATTTAATTAAATTGGTATCTACTGTAGACACTGCTTCTTATAATACTTAAGATATTTTCTTTCATATTTGAACGAGATTTCTTCTTAAACGTAAATTTCTGAATGCTTTGTCGTTGTTGCAGGACTGTAGGTCATATTTTCTTTGAGGAAATTATTTCAAGTAAAGCAAGGAATGCATTTCCTAATGACACGAACAATGTACTATGTATGGTTACTTTAACACTAGTACCTCTTGGCATTTTCTCATGTTCCTATCTACATCTATCACTGCAGCCTCCTTCCTCTGCTTCTCCACCACTACTATGTCTGGTTGGTTAGCAATCACCATTTTGTCCATCTGTATCTGGAAGTCCCACAGGATCTTAGCTCGGTCATTCTCGACCCCTCTACGGGGCGTCTCCCATTTTGACCTCGGGACTTCCATGTCATACTCGGATACACAGATGTTTCTGTATACTATGTTGGCCCCTTGGTTATAGCGTTCCATTTTCTGGTTTCTGCTGCCTGAGGTACTCACTAAGCACACGGTCAGTTGTGGCCATCTTCCTGATCTACTCATGGATGTCCGTTTTCTCATCCTGGATATTGGTTCTGACACTCACTAGTCTTCACCCTCCTTCCTTCTGCTTAGCGTATAGTCTCAGGGGGAGGGATTTGGTGTGAAACCCTCCATGCATGCTTAGGAGCTTTCTTGTCTTGATGTCAGTGGCTTCTGTCTCCTCATTTGGCCAGCTAATATGCTAGCAGCGCATTTGACAACCAGCAAGGCATACGTGTGGATTCCCCAAAACTTGTTCTTAGCACTCAGCTGACTCCTCAGGACTTGCCCCACTCTCCGCAGGTATTTTGCGGTTTCAGCTTTCCTAGTGGTTTCGTCATGGTTCCTATTTGCCTGTGGGGTTCTCAGGTACTCGTAGCTGTCTTGGGTACCTTGGGTACCTTGGGTGTCTTGGGTACAAGTACCTGGGTGTTCACCTCAACAATAAACTGGACTGGACTACAAATAGAGACATCCTGTATAGGAAGGGCCAGAGTCGACTCCACCTGCTGAGGAGACTGAGGTCTTTCAGAGTCTGCAGGACTCTATTAAGGACATTCTATGACACTGTGGTAGCATCTGCCCTTTTCTATGC